>PVIR01003618.1:0-87064 GCA_004026965.1 Petromus typicus
TGGTTCCGGCGCCTGTCTTGCAAGTGCAAGGGCCCGGGTTCGATTCCCCGGTAACCACATAACAATACTGGGTGTGGAGACCCACGCGCAGCAGCAACCAGTACCACATACCACAGTGCCGGGCGTGGTGGCTCACGCCTGTAATCCCAGCACTTGGGAGGCAGAGGCAGGAGGATTGTGATGTGAGTTTGAGGCTGAGCTGAGGGCCAGCCTGAACCACAAGGCGAGACCCTGTCTCAAAAAACCTAAAAAAAAAAAAAAAAAAAAAATAGGGGTGAATGTCATTTAAACCCTAAACATTCACCTGGTGTGGATGTGCACGCATATTATCTCAGCCCTCTGCGAGGCTGAGGCAGGAGGATTGCAAGCGTCAGCCCAGTCGGGATAACTTTTGGACTTAGTGAGAAAAAAAAGCTACATATTACCAAAATATTTCCCTTTAAATAACCCAACTAGATCACAAACCTTGGAAAACTAAAGATAAAAATATCTTTATCTCACTTCCTAAAACAATCAGAATTAAAGCATATCAATCACCTTCCCTTCAGTTCGTTGCTATCTTTTGGTAAGATGAGTATTTTCCTATCCTGACATCTACTCCTCATAATGACTATTCCTACAGGAAAGATTCATATATTTATATGATCTACAGGGTTTTTTGTTGGTAGGTTTTTATGGTAACATATTTATTTAGCCCATTTCAATTTACCTTGAGATCTTTCATTTCCTTTTATTTACTTGGGCTCTTTTATCGTCTACTAAATTTTTATGTAAACATGGGATTTAGTTTTGGAGAACTGAACTTTTGAGTCCTAAGGTCCAAGGCTAAAAGCTTTCTTCAAAATATCCTTGAGAGAATTAAAAGACTCATATCACAGTGACATATGTGCACCCATGTTTATAGCGGCCCAATTTGTGATTGCTACACCTTGGAAACAGCCCAAGTGTCCATCAACTGGAGACTGGATAAAAAAGCTGTGGTTCTCCTAAGAATGGAGTATTACTCTGCCATAAAAATGATAAGTTTGAATCATTTATACTTAAATGGACACACCTTGAGGATATCCTCACAAGTGAAATAAATAGGTCACAGGTACATATCACATCTTTTCTCTGGTATGAGAAAATAAAGATGTAAATGAGTCCTAGAATTGTACGTTATATATTGTGAAATAGAAAATGCTCAAAGTAAAATAGGGTGAAGGAGGAAAAATAATGAGATTATAACAAAAAAGAAAGGAAACAAATTTTATATATATAGGGGGGTGGTAGGGTGGGTAGGGCTATGGGAAAAAATGAGAATTAAGTTGTGTCTTATCCTGGTACAAATCCCCATTATGGAGTGCAATCATGATGCGTATATGTAATGTACCTAAAAAGATTTTTAAAAAAGAAAAGAAAATATCCTTGAGAACCAGCAGGACCACCTGGACCCAGGAGGTCAGGCCCACAGGCCCCCAAACTTGGCCACCCCAGCTCTTCCCAGGGCAAACCTCTCAAGGTGACCGTGTGGGGACAGAGGCTCTGAGCAAACCCATTGGACGGCCATGGCCTCCTGACACCCCTTCCAACTCCGTCTCTTTTTGACGTTAGAAAGAACCAAGTGAGGCAGAGAACGTGGTCCCGGCCATGTCACTCTGGGCGGATCCATCTCAGCTCTCTGCTGGTCAGGCTTTATGCTTAGACTGGTGCCGGCAGGCCTGAGAATTAGCTGAGCTCTGCCCAGGAGACAGTCTATGAGGACATCAAATGCACAGAACCAATGTCCACTGAATACCCTGATATGTCTGAAATGAGGGTGCTGTCCCCATCATAAGGAGCTGGGCTTCTTTCCTCCTCCAGATTCATATTTATCTTGACCTTGGGTTGAATGCTTATAACGATCTCCCTTACTATGTAAGAGTACCCAGACCTCCTTCCCTAACCTTCAACAGTGCCATAGTGATGTTAATTATTAAGCATTAAGGCTCTTATGTCTCCTAACAGTCTCTTTAATAAGTTATTGCCTTCATTTTAAAAAGACGCAGAGAGAATGATAAACAGCTTCAGGATTCTAGAAAGCCAATAAAATGACAGGGTAGGTACTATACAACAGCTCAAAATTAACGTGGAGATTTTTATTGTTATTACATGGCTTTTTTTATATTCCTATAAACCCTGACCAAGGCACGACAGGATTCCACGAGGAAGTACTGTAGTTTTCATCTAACATTGCACTTTCTGGGGCTTCAGCGACCTATGGTCAACTGCAGCTGGTGCAATAGGGTCAGCTACTGAAGGGTGGGAAAGACGGCATTCACAAACTTTTATTGCGGTCTATTGCTCTATGTGTTCATTCTCATTGCTAATCTCTACTGTGCCTAATTTACAAATTAAACTTTATTGTAGGAAAAATTTTACACACACACGCACACCAATCTGGTAGCGTCTGGGGGCTCAGGCATCCGTCAGGAATCATGAATATATCCCTGTGAACACGGTGGGAGAACAGTGCTATTTTCATCGAACAGAAAAATGCCAGACAGCTACAAAGGAAGACTGAAAATTACAGGGAATGTTTAAGTTGAAAAAACAACAACAAAAAAAAAATCACCGAAAAGATACTTTAATGAGAATGATGGGATGGATGAGTGTGTTCAAAGCAATGGGAAGGATTTTGAGAGCAATTCATGCATTAAGTCTTCACTGTAACGAATTTTAAAATATTTACATTTACCATGTGTTTTGAACATGCCACATGCTCTACCATCCTGCACTGTGCTAACTAAGCTCATCCCCAAATCGCCACACAGGCCAAACTGCACAGAATCCTATTCTGGAACGGGGTTTCCGGCAGGGCTGAGGGTGAATCCAAGGCCTTGCACATACTAAGTGACTTCTCCACCAGAAAGTGACATCCCTGGCCCAAGGACACGTTTTATAAAATTTGTTAAAGAAAAAGGATTGCATGCCACTTCTTTATTTCCATCCCGATACTTGCCACGGTTGTCATGGATCTGAGCAAACCGCACTGTGCCCGAGGCTGGCGCGCGCTGCAGGCCTTCAGGGGGCGTGAGCATGAGGGAAGGTCTCTGGGGTCAGCTCTGCCCGGCATCCCTGAGGTTCGAATCACTCAGGCATGAAAAGAGCCCTGGCCACAGAGGGACCGTGGGCTCCTTCCTCGTGCAACCCAAAAGATGTCTAATGGCTCCAGGAACCACGTGATCACGGAGAGCCAGCTGAGGGCTATAAAAGCCGAGGGGCAAATGTTCACAGCTGTAGAGCGCAGGCTGCGAGGGGGCAGCGAGCATGCAGGCTGGCGTGCGGGCGGGACAGTGTGTGCACTGCACGACGCTCTCAATTCTGTTTGCAACTGTTCATTTTGGAATTGTTGGGAAAACAGACAACTGGCACCTTCGATACTGTACACATGTTATGTGACACCCAGGGTCCCCAGGTTTCTGTAAGACATTCTGCTTACACAACAGAAACACACCACAGAGTGGCAGGGTGTAAACCGAGGTTCTTAAACATGGCTCGCTCCAAGTCTCCCAGAGTCTCAGGAAGCAGCTTGTCTAAGATTAGATGTCTTTCAGCTGCTATGATCTCTGCAGAGAGAGATTTCCCCTGCCCTTCCCTTACAGAACTAGATGTGAAGAGGCTAACCTTTTTATATACTCCTCTGCTATCTCAGATCATTAAAAATCTAGGGTATAAATGTTTATTATTCTTGAATGGTACATAAACCAATTCCTACCAAACCGGCAAATTCAAGCTGTAATTAACAAATTGATTAGAATGCGCAGCCCTGTGGAAACAGCCCAAGATGGAAAAACAGGAGAAAGCAGGTTGGGGGAGTGGGGTGTTTGGAGCAGTGTCTTTGTGCCTGTATCACAGCTCCCTCACGGATACACTGGGCAGCACGTCGTGGTGTCCTCATGCTTCTTACAAGCACAGATAACTATAAATACACTTAGTAGTACAGAATCAAATGCTCTGAGAACAAATACACGGTATGCTTCAGCATCATTACTAATACACTGGGTGTCATCTTTGCACCTGTTTTCAAAAACAGCGCACACTTCCTCTGGATCGTCAATCAGGACTGCTACAAGTGAGAGTGTAGAAGCCGGTGGCGTACGATACGACGGGGAGGAGCCACGCGGAAGGACGGCAGGACCTCCCTGTGCCTTCTCATTGGAAAAGAGGCCCCATGGAGTCAAGAAAAGCCGGATGAACACAGAGCAGAAGGAAAGGTCACTGGATAAAAGAGAATTTATGACTCCCCATTCCCACACTCCGATGTTTCTATCAGGAACAGCAGTTATTTGGAATGAATATCACTAAAAGGTAGGATCAAGCTAATGATGAGTCTACTTGGTCTTATTTTATGAAGTTCTGAAAAGGACACCAGCAAGAAAATAGGATTGGGAGAAAATATTTTCAAAACCTATATATGAAAAGGGTCTAGGGGTCCTGAATACATGAAGGACTATTTAGTTACAATAACAGACACGTCCCAATTAAAACAGAGCAAATGATTTGAACAGACATTTCTCCAATGAAGACATACAAATGAAATGCTCCACATCCTAAGTCATCAGGGAAACACAAAGCAAAACCACTCTGAGAAACCACACTCATGGAGCGACGAAGACAGTGACAAGTACTGGCCAACACGGAGCCACTGGACCTCTCACATAAATGTGTGCTGGTGGTCATTCTGGGAAGAGCCTGGCAGCGACTCGGAAAGCTCAACACAGGAATCTTGTTCTCACAAACCTAAATCTGCACGCAAAGGCCTGCAGTGGCCAAATGGTCAAAATACAGAAACAAAGCCCTTGTCCCTCAATTCCTGAGTTGATACACAAAATGTAGCATGTCTATACAAGGAAAATTACCTGGCAATTACAAATGAAAATATGGGGGCCGGGGATTTGGCTCAGTGGTTCCGGCGCCTGTCTTGCAAGCGCAAGGACCCGGGTTCCATCCCCAGTAACCACATACCATACTGGATGTAGAGACTTATGCCCAGCAGTAATCAGTACCACATACCACAGTGCCGGGCGTGGTGGCTCACGCCTGTAATCCCAGCACTCGGGAGGCAGAGGCAGGAGGATTGCTGTGATGTGAGTTGGAGGCTGAGCTCAGGGCCAGCCTGAACCACAAAGTGAGACCTTGTCTCAAAAAACCAAAAAAAAAAAAAACAAAACAAATGAAAATATGGATACATGCTAAGACATGGGTAAACTTTGAAAGCCGGCCAAGTGAGGGAGGTCGGTGACAGAGGTCCACATACACATGAATCCATTTCCATGAAAGGCCCAGAATAGGCAGATCCAGTGACAACAAGCAGATTCGTTCATTCTGGAGCTTGAGGGTTTGCGTGGGGATGAGGAGTCAGGAGGAGTGCAGTTCCTTTCGGAGCTGCCTAATTCTGGGAATATACTCAAACCCAGGGAATTGTACGTCTTAGAAGAGAATTTTGTAGTTTGTGAATTTTATCCCAATTTTTAAAAATCAGTTGTTCTGTTCTGCTTAATAATGGGTAAATAGAAAATAATTAAAAGGAAATGGGGTGTAGGGGTGAGTAAAGGGGAAAAATAATGTGATGTTAATTAAAAAAAAAAAAAGGAAAAACCTATGTATATGGTGGGGGGTTGTAGGATGGGTAGGGGAATGGGAAAAATGAGAATCAAGTCGTGCCATATCATATACTGGTACAAATTCTCAATACTGAATATCGCTATGATATGCATATATAATGTACCAGTAAAGATTTGAAAAAAAAATGAGTAAATACAGTCATGTGATCTTTAGCAAGAGGGAAGTTTAACTTCTCTATGGTCCACAGTTCATTCCAGGACAACTTCTGAACTTCTCCTCTCTGAAAGAGGAGGTATCTGAGCCCTGGCTTCTACCCAGAGTTCCGGAAACAGGTCATCTCTCCAGCTTCATCGTCACAGATGGAAATAACAGGACAAGATCTCAGGGCTGAAGCAGGGGATTCGCTAAGAGTGACACCTAGGCCCTGCCTGAGGCATCTCACCACTCCCTGGGAAGACTGGTTAAAACAAAACACTGGACAGAAGCTAAATTTTCTGACAGTGCGAGCCCCTCCCTCCCCCCTCAGTTCAGGGCATAGGCAATTTCCTGGGAAGTAGAGAGGGCATCGCTGGGTACAGAAAGGGAGACGTAGGCGTGCTGGGGGGTCTGACTTGGGAGAGGCTCCTGTGCAGAAGCAGGGGTGGAGAGAAGAGTGCAAGAGGAGGGAGAGGAGGAAGAGAAACGGGAGGAAGAGGAGGAGAAACAGAAAGAGAAGGAAAGAAAGCAATTCCTCCAGGTGGCTAAACCTGGCTGAGTTGCACTTGGGTTCACTTTTTATGGCAACCCCTTGGCAAAGAGCACGGGGGTGGGGGATGGACAGGACTGACAGCAGAACAAGCAGCTAAACAGACTCTGTGCTTTTTTGAATTCTCAGGATCAGCGTGGTCAGATGTACACACCAGTGGAGCACTGCAAAGCGAACACAATTTTCTACAGGTCTCTACATGCATGTGATGGGGTTCAGGACATGCCACCCTGAAACACGGCCTGCTGGTATTTGAGAAAGTAGCTGGTGTAGGAAGATCGCTCTGTCGTCCCCCTTCTCTCCTGAAACAGGGGATAAAACCTAGAGGGGTTTTCTGACCTCTCTCCGCAGAAGTTCTCAACGTCCTCATGTGAGAGTCACCTTCCTACACCCAGGAAAGGAACATACAAGAATCTGAAGGGGTAGGGGTTAGCTCAGTGGTTCTGGTGCCTGCCTTGCAAGTGCAAGGACCCGGGTTCGATCCCCCTGGTAACCACATACAACAATGCTGGGCATGGAGACTCATGACCAGCAGCAATCAGTACCACATACCACAGTGCCAGGGGTAGTGGCTCATGCCTGTAATCCCAGCACTAGGGAGGCAGAGGCAGGAGAATTGCTGTGAGTTCAAGGCTGAGGTCAGGGTCAGACTTGAGTACAAAGCGAGACCCTGTCTCAAAAAAAAAAAAAAAAAGAATCTGAACAGCCAGGCTAGGCGTCCCCCAGTCTATTACCTCAGCTCAGACCCACTGAACAGTCATAACTGTCCATTCTTCAAATCTACCATAAAACTACACAGGTCTAGCCATTTCTTTGGGCCTTCTTTCTTTACAATTTTTTATGTCACATAAAAACTGCATTAAACACTTGCAATCTTTTCTTACTAATTTATCTGTTGCTACAGGAGCCTCAAGTCATGAACCTAGAATAGATAACAAAGAATGTTTTTCCTCCACTATATAAACTTCCTCCTCAAACTATGTGTGCTGTCTTGGGCAAATGATATTTGTAAGATGACTTACAGCAAACAGAGACGGGATATTTTTAAGCAAAATTACTTACTAATTTCCCCTAGCACTGGGGATTGAACCTAGGACTCTGCATATGATAGGAAAGCCCTGTACCACTGAGGCATGTTCTCATTTCATCTTAAAAAAGAATTTATTATGAGACAGTTGTGCTAAGTTCCCCAGGTTGACTTTGAACTCGTCATCTTCCTGCCTCAGCCTTTCCAGTAGCTGAATTTATAGGGGTGCACTGCCGTGTCTTGCTGAAAAAGTACTTAAGTGCTCAACATAATTCGCTTTACTTTTCTTAGAGACTACCCTCTAATGGTCCCCAAATCTCTCTTTATTGCGCTTGAAAATAAACATGTGAAGTTTTAAGTCTTCTACTTGTGAATTGTTCAAGAAGAGAATCATGAAAATGTACAGTTATAAAAAAGTGCATCGGCTAATCTCACTTCAAAGATGACTGGGCCTAACACAGTAAATCCAGAACAGTGTGGAACAGGTTGTGATGTTCCTCCTTCCGGGCACATTCCTTCTCGGCTTTACCAAACTGTCTTCATGCAACCTGACTCTGTTAAGGGGAAAGCTTTGCAACTCAAAGGAGGCAAGCAAACAAAGCGACTCACATTTTCCTGTCCTTGTGCCAGTACGCGCTCCTGATCATTTCATTTGCTTGGAACTATTGTGTTGTTTTATTCTAAATGACTAGCTCTCATCTCTGGGAGGAATTAATGATTGCTTTTAGAAGTTGCCTTTCTCAAATTAGGGATGACGAAATGACAGGCTCATCTGACACTCTTTCAACTGTTTACACACACGAGTGACATCTCTCCAGATGCTGGTATGCTATTCAACATGACAGAGCACATAGCCGCTCCTCCGTCCAATTTCATGCTGTCACAAAGGCAAAAGATTTGCGAAGCTAGCACATGCCCAGGTGTAGGGTTGGAACTCGTTGGGTCAGGCATGATATTCAATGCTAACCTGTCTTACAAAGCCCAGACATACAGCGTGGGATAAGTGAGATGGTTAAGAAAGTCCTTTTGTCTTGAGCTGTACATTGTTAATCTCTGAAACTTAAGTTTACAAACAGCCCCGTGATAAACAGGCTTCAGGGGCTATAACATACTCAGCTGTGGTCCCTTTTGCTTGCTATGACAGAAATTTGAATACACGCTTGGGTGCAATTACTGTGGCTTTGGTATAAATGTGCAGGTTCCCGCGTGTTGGCCTGGAGGGAGTTGTCTAATCTGCTCTGAATCAGAAAGCTGCCTCTGTATTCCTATGAGAAGGGGTGGAAATAACCTTTCTCCCCTTAGACATTGCACAGGTTATGAAAGAGTCACCAGGGCAACATTGTTAATACTCGGGCTCCGTGAATTCTACACATTCATTAGCACTAATTGACGAGGAGGGCAAAGACAGAAAGCCGGCACCGAACACAAAACAAATGTCTACCTACACTTCACAAGAGCTGCCTTTACAAGGTATTCGATCAAAGACTCCGAAACTGAGCAGCAAAGGAACGAGGCAGGGAGGATTGGCCTTTAAATGCTTTAAAATAAGATAATCCAGTGTGTTATCCTTTACACCTGCCTCTCAAAAGAACAAAAGCACAAGATCCACTCTCAATACAGGTCACTCCGGTTCTGAAGACGCTATTGTGCTGTAAGCCTCTCTGACTTGACAACATGATCCTGTAAACGGGAGGATTAAAGGGGTCTTGGGGCTCTCCAACAGCAGTAAGCTGGACAGGGCCGCTGGATTTCTTAATGCCTAAGATTTTATCTTCTCTGTTCAAAAATTCTGGGATCCCCACAGTTGTAAAGGGCTCCATTTGTACTGTGGAATTTTCACATAGTGTTGAGTTTTTGTTTATTTTCTTCCTATGTTAAGCCACAGAAATTTAAGAGGGCCAACATCACTTGCCATTTGGATAGCAAATGTCAACTTACCTAAATACTGACTATATACACCTTGATAGAATGGTTAACAGTTGCTTAGCCTATTTCTATAGAGCAATTCACTAATCTGAGTCAATGAAATGTAATTATTTTTAAAGAAATTCTATTTTCCACTCAGAGATATGTACAGTATGAAAGCACAGTGGTCCTGGGGAGATTTTTTAATGAATAAATTCATAAAGGTTTCTAAGAAACACTTTCAGTAACTTTACATAAAATCTCTATGATTTTTCCAAGTGGCATTTCTGGTGTTAAAATTTCTTCCATTCTCTTTCTGTTCTTCATTAAAATGTGAGAAGAATTTCCAAACTCACATTCCAAACCCACACCCTAATTCAACACTATGAATCCAGAGTCCTATAGAAATGGAAGCTGGCTGTATTCCTTCTGCTGGACGCTTTCTTTAAGGCTGAGTACAACTCATGTTTTTAGACGTGGCTCTGTATTTCTAAGGAGAGTAATAATGAGTATACTTCTGAGCTTTGAAATTCTCTACCTGGACTGAGGGCACCAAACAAATAGAAGCACCCTGATCCTAACTTTTGGCTGGCCTACATCAGCTCCATCCATCCCTACCAAACCAGACATGTCAACTCCTTGCTGGCAAATCTGCTCAGAGTAAGGGAACCAGATTTAGGACAATGAGGAATGTCACTGCTTCATCATTTGTTATGGACATCTGTTAAACAGAAAATCCTCGGGGCAGTTGTAGACTAAAAATGCATTTGGTGTTGACAGTCACAAAAGGACACGAGGACAACAGAGTTACTCCCAAATCTTATTCATTCTTACAACGTAATTCTCTTAAACAGTTGCCCTTATTAAAAGGGATTAAGGGCCTGCCACTCTATTTCCATTCTACCCAAGGCATCTCTTTAAAATAGGGTGTTGATCGTCAATGCCAATGGAATGTTCCAAAGTGATGACATTTCAAATGGGCCTTCAGGGCCTAACAAAGGACCTTCCCTCCTGTTCAGCCAGGGCACTCACTTCCAAGAAGATTTACCCTGGAGGACGAGGGAAAACCATTCAGCGAGTCCAATTTAATTTGTCTAAGTCTTGAAGGGAAGGTCATTTCTCTTACTAAAAAGGCCCAACCTCTTTGCTCTCTTCTTCAAAAGATCTATAAATCACTACTTAAGCAGACAAATTATAAAATATGATATAATATGCTACATAAATGTACCATACGTCTTCATTTCTCAGATGTACATTCATCCCTGCACATTGTAATGTTTCTGAAATCCAGACACGTCTTATAATCAGCCTTGCAGTTTAACATGACAGCATTTCTAACACATATACCCAAGACTACAAAAAACTAGTATTGTCACTAGCTCATCTTATATAATGAAGGCAATATGTTGGTAATGTATGGGATTATTGAAGATGATCCACTTAAGTTGTATCAATACAGCTTTAGAAGTATGCTACCATTTTAGCACCTAACAAATACAGAATCTTAGGATGTAAATGAAGCCACCTGGTAAAATATGTTTTACTGCTCACTGTGTCTTACTTTTTGATAATCTTACTATAGAGACTCCATTGATGGTATTAGCTTTCCATACTCACAAAGTTATGAATCCAGTTTGGAGTCAAATTACTGATAAACACATCTGAATGGAACTGCAACCATCCACAGATCTATATGCCTCTGCAGAATCAAACATTTAAAATTTATAAAATAAGTTCTTTATCTAATATACACGGAAAAGTCCCTAGAAAAATGCTACTTTCCCAGGTACCGGATCTTCGCTTTTGAGTTTTATTTTTAGATAGTGGCAGCTAACACATCAGTTTTACAAGCAGTCAATGACCTGTAGATCAAAACTCAAACGTACAGGTTTCTGTTATTCAAAATAAAAATACAAGTAGGGCTACATAGGTATTTTCCCTTACTGCTGTGAAAGATAAAGTGAATAGTTTCTCTGTGGAAAGAAACTGAGCCTTTTCACCCCATTTAAACTGACCCAAAGTACTCTCTGCCTGGGAATCTGCACACTGACCTGCCCGCTGGTCAAGGGGAAGAGCTGTCAATAGGGTGACCTGTAGAGCAGGCCCTGGGCCCTTCTGCCCGCCCACACAGGTGCTTGGCTGGTTCCACAGCCTCTCTGACTGCCCCTAAGGTCCATGATCAGGTCAAATTTTCCCTTTCTTATGATTAGGGTCATTTCATCTCCATCTTTCAATTCTGATATTTAATTAAGCCAACTGTTAGTTTTAATCAATACATGAATATATTTTACAAAGAAATTAAAAGTTAAATAGTACACTAACTGAAGTGGTTTGTACAAACTAAGTTACATAGTAAAACCATCCATGCCCACTTGAGTCTCCAAAAATAAAAATCAGAAAGTATTTAAAGGGCTGCCGGATATGGCTCCCTAAAAATCCATACATGTGAATAAAAGATACATGAACATAATTCAGATCTTTTCAGAAGTAGAACGAGGGAGGTGGTTCTGGTATTTTTAGGGTGATATTTTTAAAAAATGGTGAAGAACAATGTTCTAACAGACTTCCAGACCGAAATTGAATGGATACTCCCACTGTCAGGGTTACTGGTCCCTCTTCCCTTATCAATTAACCTGTCAACTTGCCAGTCAGGTCTAATTAGTCAAATCCCTTTTTAATGAAAAGATTATGCCTTAAGAAGTCTGCCAGTTCCGGAGTAGTTGGCAACTACAAACTAATCTCTACCAAAGGAGGGGGGGATTCTTCAAATCTAATGAAATACAGAGCTTCAAAAGCTCATTCAACTATATAAATCACAAGTATTTATGGCACGTAAAGTACAATGTACATGTTGCATGCATTCCCCTGCCCCCCTGGTCTCCTCCCACAGTATTTCAACATCACCCCAAAACTGCTACTTTGAAATTCCCAAAAGAAATATCAAAAAAAAAAAAAATACTGAGTTTGAATAACAATTTCACTGAATTAAAAAAATAACTGGCTAACAAATGCTGTGATAAGGAAATCCAGAATGTAGGGCATCTTCCATGACAATCAGCCTGGACTCTGCAAAAGATAGATGTCATTCAAAAACAAAGGTGTATGAGGAGATGGGTCAGGGAGATGGGAATGGAGGATGGGATATTGTGTTCAAGGTCAAAAGCCTATAGGCACTTATCAACCAGAGGTGCGATCCTGACTGGATTCTGGATTCAGAAAAGAAAAGAAAGCAAAAAGCCCACCACTAAAAAAATAGCAACAAGGACCAATCACGCTGGAGACAAAGAATGTTCAGCATGAGTTATATATTAGATGAAATTACAGAATAACAGCTAACTTTCTTAGGTAAGCATATGGATCTTATATAGAAAAATGGAGGCAATAAATACTGAAATATGATACATTTAACTTTAAAATGATTTAGCTTAAAAAAAAATAAAGACAAATCACATAGGCCAAAATGTTATGAATTGGTATACATCAGTGAAGGCTCTGTAGCTGTTCCTGATACTACTCTTTTAATACTTCTGGGAGACCCCCCCAAAAAAGGGGGGGTGGAGTATAAAGATAAAGAAGTGACTGTGGTCCAAGAGACTCAGGACAACTGTCTGATGCTCCACTAAACCATGAGTGGAGAAGGGCCAGGTCATGGGCCTCAGGGTCCCGTCGCCCCCCACAAGCAGTCACCCCATTATGGGCCCAGCAACTGGCAATGAATGGATGGATACAAGATAGAAATTGTGACTCCGGCAAGTGCCAGAAATGTGGAGTTTCACAGGTCCTGTCAGCAGGGTCACTGTGAAGCAATGTACAAATGAAGGACAAATGGCAAGGTGAGGCCCACGAAAGAGCTTCTTAAAAAGGAGGCCAAGGGCTGCCATGGAAGCTGGACTGCTGCACAGCTCCAGACACTACCTGGGAAGTCAACTGCAGTCACCTCTATCTACTCTTTGACCACAGGCCTGGGAAGCCCAACGGCCTTAGATAAGTACACTGTGCCCAAAACTGAAGATGTCTACTGAGAGGTTACTGGTTCAACGTTCTGGTTCCACTGAGAAGTTCAACACTCAAGAGCACATTGTTCCTGCATTTCTGGGACACTGATTCTGAACTGTCTCAACCTGTTTCCCCAGTGCAACTCCTCCCAACATCACAAATACAGTCCTTACTTGTGCAGTTTCTTTGTTTGATGGACAGCAGTGATAATACCAGCCTGGTAGGCTCTTGTGCCCATTCAGAAAGAATGTATATATTATGGGCCCAGCAGAGCAGCCCACATATACTTGGGGCCCTGAAAATAGTCTTATTATTACCACTAAATAATTAAAAGTGCCTGAGATTGAAAATAACATGTATCTTCTTCTTTTTTTTTTTTTGAACTGGAGACTGAACTCAAGACTTCATGCTTGGCACTATGCCACTGAGCTATATCCCTGGCCCAAGGGCACATACTTTTTGTTTCCAACTGAAATCATTCAGATTTACAGAGATGAGGACATTTCAGGGCTCTTAGAACTATTTCCCTTGTATGGGTAGATATGTCTCTCACAAATATTCCTTGTCACTGAGTGAATGAAACATGCTTGTAATCCCACCATTCTGAGACAGGAGGAGCAAAAGTCTGAATAACTTAGCAAAACAGTGCCTCAAATTTTAGAAGATTAAAGAGAGGTAGGGGGATGCTGCTCAGTGCCAAGGCCCTAAGTTCCATCCCTAGTACCGGGGAAATGCTTTGCTGATCTTTCTCAGTGAAGACTTTTGCACTTTCTCTCTCTCGAGAGCCCACATTATCTCTTCCTGTTATCATCACATGTCAGACACTCTGCAGGCCTGGAGAAATCTGAGCTTGAACTGATTCTCCAAGTGAGCCTTTCTCAAAGCACGATAATGGGTGGAGGAGCCTAAAGGAGCTGCGTGAGAAACTGCTTGAGAAGAAACTCAGCCACTGAAGGCAACAAGCACATCGGAAGGGACTCCCTGAGGAAGGAGTGTGGTAGCAAAGACCACATCAGCACTGTTTCAGGGCTGGGGGATGTAGCTCAGTAGTTCAGCACCTGCCTGGCAAGTGTAAGGTCAGGAGTTCAATTCCTAAACTGCAAAGGAAAAAAAAAAGTCAAACGAAGGCTAAACAAAACAGGAGGGAGGTGGAGTCCTCCCTCTTGGGGAGGGAACTTAGCTCAGGCATGGCAAGCACAATGCTGTAAGTTTGATCCCCAATACTACCCCTCAAAAAAACCCCAAAACAATAAATGCCTCCCCAGAGCTGGGCATGGTGGCTTATGCACCCAGGAGGCAGAGGTAGCGCCATTGCTGAGGTCAATGCCAGCCTGGGCTACATAGTGAGTTCAGGGCCAGCCTGAACTACAAAGTGACTCTGTATTAAAAAACAAAACAAAACAAAAAAATAGATCAGTGCTGTTTCTGAGCCAAACACGCCTGAGAGGAGGGATTGTGTTGAAAACACAAAGGAAGGACGAGACTTAGGTCAGTGGCACCGCACCTGCCTCACAAGTGCAACATCCTGAGTTTGGTTCCGATACCACCAAAAACAAACAAACAAACAAAAAGAAAATAGGAAAAAAGACCTCTACCCACTAACCACTTCTCTTCCCTGCACTGCAAAATTCTGAGAAGAGAAGAGCCTCAGAAGTTCTGGAGCAGCTTTCTTCTGCTGCTGGCTGCCTCCTCTACAGCCCCTGCAGATGGATGTATGGACAGCTGAGAGGAGAGTGACGCTCACACCCTCACAGCAGCAGGAGGACTGACTGCACTTCTCACCCTCTTGAGATTTAGGATACTCTTGTTGTTGCTTAGAGTATTAAGGCAAACCTAATAGCTTAGCTTTCGCTAAATCTCCCCGTTAGCCTAGTGGCATCAAAACTCAAAACAAAAAAAAAACAAGCAAGCTTGATGTTAGACTTCGGCTAATAAACTCTGTGGAGGTAATGATTTGGATTGTGGGAAGAAAGGCTTTCAGGCAACTTTCAAAAATATTAAATATTTTTAGGGTCAGAGAAGGGAGCTGGGTATAGTGATGCTCACCTTCAATCCCAGCACTCTCAGAGGATGAGCCAGGAGAATTGCAAATTCAAGACCAGCCTGCAAAACTTAAGGGACTTGCAAGATCTTGTCTCCAATTAAAACAGGGGCTGGAGATGTAGCTCAGTGTAAAGGCCCTGGTTCGGTCCCCAGGGCAAAATGGGAAGGGAAGAGGAGAAGGAGGGAGAAGCAGCGCAGGTAAGGAAAGTAGAGGAAAACGGGACACTGGATGAGAGCCTTGGGAGAAGCCCGAGTGGCCCGCACTGCACTTCTGTCAGATCAACTGTAGAGCTTCATTTCTGGTCATTCCACTACCTCCAGCTCATAGGAAACAACACCCTAAATTACTTCCTGAAATAAGAACACAGGGAGATAAGAAAAACCTGCAGTAAAAATAAGCAGAACTTCGCCTGATGGGTCTCCACTTTTCCTTTCGCTTGTTGTTAAATTTTGTGCTCTGGAGACCAAGGATCACAAATGACCCCTCTCTGCTCTAATTCAGAGGGTTCCGCTTAGTATTTGGGGAAAAGGTGAAGTGCTTTACCCTTTGGCAAATGAGCCCTTTTTGGCTCTGTAACACTAAATAAATACTTTCGAAGGTGGCACTCGGTGCTCAGCCCTTTGATCAGACTCAGAGCACGCGGAGCAGTCGGCTTCTGGGTGTGGTGTGCAGTGAAGAGCTGAGCATGGAGTTAGCAGGTGCATAACCTTGGGCCACCCACTCAGCCTCTGGGAGTCCAAATGCTGCTGCTAACACACACACACACACCACACACACACACACACACACACACACACACACACACACACGGTGCTGTGGGGAGTCCAGGGTCCTCAACGAATTTTGTAGTGATCAGAACCAAGTCTGGCTTATAGCAAGCACCGAATAAATTATTTTAGTTATCATCACTCATGGGTTGAGACACTTTAAACTTGGAGCACTGACAGGCAGAAGATCATGTGCTGTTTGCACGGACAACCCAGAGTCAGGACTATACAAAATAATTGTTCAGAGGAGTCTTTTGTGCTCTTAGAAGTGTTCAGGTATAGGCAAGAAAGACACCAAAGAGTTCATGTGTCTCAAGAAATTGAAAAAGTACTAGATTTCACTTATAAAACCCAAGATGCTCTTTAGAGACTGAAGACAGAAAAGGTGTAAGAAGGCCAGCTGGGATGGCAAAGGTAGGTGCTCTAACCGTAGATGCCTGTCAGGATGCAGGCAAAGACCAGGACACAGGCAAAGACTGGACTCATCCATCTGAGTCTGAGAAACAGAACTGTACCTGCCCCATTAGAGGTGACCTGGATCTTTCCGGAAAAGGCACCCAGGGGGTGAGGGTTATGTGGGAACCAGCCTTGGTGGACGTGGGCAGCAAGAATGGACAAGTGAGTGGATGAGGCAGGCTGGCTCTGGCTGCTTCCAGAGTCAGCTGAGCTTCGACAGGACAAATCTACCCACTTCTCAGTGCAGTGATTTGCTTTTCTACCAGAACATTCAGAATCCTGGGGCAGGAATGGAGCAAACGGGACTGATCTTCACTGGGACCAGCATTTAGCGACTGGGTACAACAGAATACACAGCATGAGCAGTGATGAGGACAGTTTTAAAATTATTTCCTTCTGGGTTCTAAAACTACTATGTGGCTTAAAAAAAAAAAAAAAAGAATAAAAGTGGCTTGTGGCTAGAGATATAGTGATAGAGTACATTCTTTGCATGTCTAAAGCCCCAGTTCCATTCCCAGCACCACCAAAAAGAAAAACAGAAAAGTGTCTCAAGACTTTGTGTCTCAAGCCTCACACTCTGCCATTGCAGCCGATCAGCACATGGAGCCCAAGATCAGCAACAGACCACATGAGAGTTTCAGAGAAAACTCAACTTGGCTGGGCTGTCAGGCTCTATAAAGAAAGGGGAGTGATGGCTTCATGAAGGATGAGAGTTTTTCTTACCCACCTGCTGAGAAATCCATTTTCTCTTCCTGGCATGAACAAATACATACACTATCAAAAGGTGCTTTGCAAAGTCGAGTCAAAGTTTAAAGAGTTTAAAAAATAACAGCGTTGACGACTTCCCTAAGCTCTCCAATCATAGCTGTTCTACCATTTATCACAACTACTATTTCCTCACCTGAAGTTTCCTTACAGTTTTTCCCAGTTTAATTCTTTTTGATAAAAATATACCAGATTAAATATATCTGTAAGAGCTACTTTTGCGATTGGTTTCATTTACCTGTCACATGTTCACCCTTCCTTGAAAGGCAATGGTCAAGTGTCAGACAGACAGTGAAAGCAGGGCTGTTGTCACAGTGCTCGATACTCCCAGGCCAGAGCCACAAATCTAGTATTTCTCCTCTGAATACGGTGTAGGCAGCATGAGAAATGATAGTCAGAAAGAGGCATGAATTCATCAAATCTACATTCCTGACAGAACGAGGAGCAGGAGATGGCAAGAACTCACTTTGCCCCTTACCACAAAGAGGACAGTTTTCTCACATACAAGAGCCCACTTGGCCAGGCATGGTGGCACCTGCAATCTCAGCGTTCTGAGAAGCTGCAGCAGGAAGAGGGCAAGGGGGAGCTCAGTCTGGACAATCTAGCGATTCAACAAGACCTTGTCTCAAAATAAAATGACTTAAAAAGGGCTGGGGACATACCTCTGTGCCAAGGCCCTAGGTTCAACTGCCAGTACAACAAAATAAATAAAACGAAATTTAAAAACAAAAACCCTACTTGGGTAAGCTACTGCATGAAGCCAACAAATGAGTGTGTGATAACCCTGGCACACTCCAGGCACTCTGGGGCTATGGACAGCCTCCCATTCCTTTCCTGAAAAACACCCAGTGAGGAGTAGCAGATTGTGTCATCACGACAAAAGACAAGGAAGATCAAGCCAGAGCCAGGCTTCCCTTTGCTTTCTTCAATCGAGTCCCTTAAAGTCTGATAATAACCTAAATTCCAGGGTTCAAAATAACTTTGAGAATATTCCCTTCTAGTTCCTTTAGGCTCAACATACATTAATTACATTCCCGCTGTGCTCAATGAACCCTTCTGATCGCCACGTGGAGGGGAGGAGATAGGAGGCCTAGAATTCAGGGGGAACGGGCCATCTACATCTTAGTAGAGGCCTGCAGGATAGAGAGGTGTTGGGAGGTGGGAGGGGTTCCTGGAGGATGTGGATTGGTGCAGACCTGTGAGGGACAAGTAGGATTTTAATTTACAGGTGTGTGTGTGTGTGGGGGGGCTCACTGGGTGCTATTAGTCCAAGCACTCTAATTTTTAGACATTTTGTATCTTCAATTGAAAAATACAAACCATGGCAGCGCATGGTGCCTCATGCCTATAATCCCAGCACTAAAGAAGCTGAGGCAGGAGGACTGCTGTGAGTTCAAGGTTAGCCTGGGCTACACAATTAGTGTTTAGGACCAGCCTGAACTACACAGTGAGACCTTGTCTCAAAAAACAAACAAACAAAAATACAAATCAGGTAAGAGAGGTTCTGTGAGTTTGAAAAAAACTACTGTGCTTGGTCAGAGATTTAGCTCAGTGGTTCCAGTGTCTATCTGGCAAGCACAAGGTCCCGGGTTCGATCCGTACTACAACATACCACAATACCAGGAGTGGTGGCTCACACCTGTGATCCCAGCATTAGGGAGGCAGAGGCAGGAGGATTCCTGTGAGTTAGAGGCTAGCCTGGGATACACAGTGAGCTCAGGGCCAGCCTGAACTACAAAGTGAGACCCTGTCTCAAACAACAAAGCAAAAACCTCAAAAAGAAACACATTAAAAAACAAAAACCACTGTGGGGGAAAAAATATGTAAACAGATGCATTTAAGCTAATTAATAAAATGTGGTAGTGTCAGCTTCTTTTTCTGAAAGCTTGTACTTCAAAGGAAAAGAATGAAGCATTTGTCTTGCCTTTGCTGCGGTTATATGCGAGGGTAACTCAAGTGTACTTACTTGATGAGGGAAAGCTCTGCTGCACAGTAGAATTTCAGTCAATAAATACGGAGGCCTACCAGAAAAATCTCCCTTTTCCTAATGAAAGGCTGAATCTGACAGTCATCCCCAGTACGTGTTAGCTGTACAAACGGAAGGCTGATGAAGAGGCTGCCCATGCAAGCAGGGGCTGGTACAACCTCAGATTACCACGTGACCCGGGCAGTGGTGGAATCTGTGCATCTGTGCACTGTGTGTGGGGGGCAGCATGCAGTGCACTGTGCCGCCTACGAAGTTTTCTTCCCAGGATGTCTAGTCAAAGCTGGAGGGCCAACTGCCAAGGACAGGAAATGAGAGGGAAGGAGGGACAAGCTGACTGACTCCGGAGGGCTTCCAGAGTCTGGGATGGTCTGTAGTGCAGCTGACATGGACTCTGCAACCAGTCAATGACATGAAAGAACCGATGGACTTGGGAGAGGGTGGACCGCTCCACTGAAGACATAAATACGTGTCCCTTGTTTGGAGTCTGAGGGGAGCAGATTTAAAGTAACGCCTGTGTGACAACTGGGGGACAGGATTGTAGATAAGTGTCAGCTGATATGGAGGAATTACTGCAGTTTCTGCTAGTATAATATTGAGATTATTTAAGAAAATGTTTTTTAAAGTAGACGTGCACTGAAGTAATCAGCAAAATGACACTTTATGTGAGAAATGCACTAAAAGCTTTCAACAACAGACAGGCATGGAAGCACACATCTATCACCCCAGCACTGCTGACACACGAGAACCACAAACTCAAGGGCTGTCTGGGGAAACAGCAACTGTGGGAGACTCTGTCTCATATTAAGAAATAAAAAAGGGCCAGGAATGTCGCTTAGCTTGAAGGTGCTGAATCCAATCTCCAGTATCCAAAAGACAAACAAAATAATTTCCTTAGCAATAAAGCAAAAAAGGTGGGGTCACCACTACCACCGCTTTACCTTTGTCCAATCATAACTGAGGCAAAAGCGTAATAAATATGAACCCAGAAAATTGGCAGATACAAGGGCTTATCCTTATGTTCTATTTGCTGAAGTCTGAAACATTCCATCCTCCAACAGTCTCCTGATTCATGTTAAAATTGAACTTACTTTCTTGTGCAAGTTCTTTTGCATGCACAATGACATATTTCATGGCCCTGAGCTGATGCTCAGTTGAGATATTCCTCTTTGGTAAGGGCATTTCCATCTGGAAAGTTTCAAGGGCTCAGAATGTAGTGATTGCTTAGCATGCGGGAGGCCCTGGGTTCTATCCCCAGTACTATCAAAAAACCCAAAACTAAACCAAACAAAACATACTGGGCATTAACTTTGCACAGTTTCAACACTGCTAAATTCCAGAATGCTATAGGAGACCAGAAACTTGATTACTTGGTAGGGACCCAAGTTTCTGAGCCCAACCCTAGTCCCACTGAATCTGAAAAGGCTCTGGGCAGGACCCAGCAGTCTGTGTCATAACAAGTCCCAGAGATAAAAGATTCTGATGTTGGCTGAAGTATAAGAACCATGACCTCCAACACCAGTAACCGTGCAAGATGCCTGTTCTTGAAGGACATCCAGGACAGCTTTACCATTTATCTGCGGGGCACAACTGCTCTGCATGTCATGTGGTGGGGGGTGGGCGAGGAGACTGTACCTTAAAATTTTTTAATACTTTACATACAAGGGAAAACTATTTCTAAACTTTATTGTCCATTATTCTACAGTCCTGGTGAGTACAGTGCAGTAAAGAATTAACACAGTGTTGGTTTGCAGAACAGTTTTTTGTGTGCTCCTAGCCCGTCTGTCCAGGACACATGTATTTGGTGTTGTGATAACCTTTCCAACACACGGCAGGCGGGCAGCTGCAGCCAGCACCTGTCGAGCAGGAACTACAGAGAACAGTTCGTCTTTGAGAAGTGGTTGAGAGAGTAGCTTGGCGAATCACTCAGCCAAGGTCATAGTTCCTAACCTTTCTCAGCTTAGTGCACTAAAGGCTGGGCATCTGCCGACCACCCCATACATAAGCACACAGTTCGCAGGGCCAGAGAGGAAAGACTGGAAATCCCTGACTACGACAACTGCATCTGATAGTAGGTGCAGTGGCACTTGAAACAGATCAGGCATATCTGATCTCTGAAACAAAAACAAAACCAAAAAGGCTGCCCGACAACACACAGACTATTATGCTGTTCAAGAGAGCAGGGCTTTCACGGTGTGATTCCGTGGATTACCTGAGCATTTACAAAAACCTTCCTGCCAATGTGCTGTTCCGTGTAAATATACCAGCGGCTGCCTGCTCCGGAATTACCCGGATGGCTTGTTACAAGAGCCTGCTGGGCCTGCCCCTGAAGTTTCCAGTTCGGGGAGCCTGGGGTGGGGCACACCTGAGATTCTGTGCACCTCATCACTTCTCAGGGCATAGATATTGCTGACCCAGGAACCAGGACTGCAGAAGCGCTGGTCCAGGCCCATTTCTGCATCTGAACTCCATTTACCCCACTCCTTTTAAAGGCGAGTTCCTCATCAGCAAAAACTGTGCCCTACCCTGATTCTACAGAACTAAGCACTGGGCCTGGAAGCCTGTGATACATCCAGAGAGGGAGGGAGCAAGCAAGGGGTAGGTCTGAACTGCAAACCTTCTTTAAAGCAGCTGGGCAGTATTTCTGCAGCTCTTTCTCAAATGTTCTCTAAAGAATTAACAGAGCAAACTTGGCTGGTGGTGAGTGTGTGCGTGTCATGGCCACAAGTGCAAATGGCCACTGGCCCGTGGAACCCTCTCCACAGTCCACCCTACCTGTCGTCACCCCAGCCCCTGCCTGCCTCCCGCCCTCCCTGCTGGAGGGTGTCAGCTGTTCACCTGTATGGAAATGACAGCCGCTTGTCACACGCTACATGAGAGGCCCCACTCACAGTATAACTAGTGCGCCGTTTCCAAAGCTGTCATTCTCTGGTGTCAGCACAACCCGCTGTTCAAAGATTTGCTCTGACACGAGCCAGGCAGCCTTGTGACTGTTATTGCCGTGGACTCTTCTGTGCTCCGACACTGATGGCAGCTGCTCGGTGCCTTGGGTTTGTTTCACCCAATTATTTGTTTGTCACTTGGAAGCCCAGGATGTCGAGCAGGTATTGGGGAGGTATTTTTGGCCTGACGCACAGGCAGGAAGCATAATGAGGCCCTCAGGTGAAGGTCTATTTTGTCAGTTAGGTGCTAGGATGATGTGCACTGGAGGAGTCTGAGTAGCAATTAGGACATTTGAATAAGATAAGATACCTGGCAGGATGCTGAGAAGGCTCGGAAAGTCCGCCTTAACTTTTAAAATGCCAAAAAACCCTTAGAGTAGGCACTTTTCAAGTTCATCTGGGAACGCACACGGGAGGAGGAAGTGCGAGGACTCCATCTTTCACTGGAAGGTGTGAGAAGGAAGGAAGGCTGGAGCTAAGCATCAGCCAGTCCTGAAGGAAGGTGTGTCTGTGGTGAGGCTAAGGCTATGGCCAAAAAGGGGTGACAGGTCATTAGGTCAAAGGCCAGGCCAGGGTGGAGACAGATGGCCACCACTGTACCAGGTACCCCTGAGGTGCCTATCTCCGTGGGAGTCTTCCTTCCTACTTGAGTGCAAGTCAAGTTGATTTGAGGTCAGCTATCTTTAGAAGAGACCACTGCACAAGGCAATTTGGCCTCACAGAAAACTGAAGATGATGAAACCACAGAATTAAATTTATTGCTTAATATTCCACCAATGCATACTGTGACAGTTCCCTGGCTCCTAACCTAGGGATTCCTTTTCTCAGGTCCTCATTATCTCATGTGTGATGTTCTCAGAAAGCGAGGCAGTCCAAAACAGGTGGCATTTTCCTAGGTACACACCATGGATAAGGTAATGGCAAAGTTAATCCAGCTCCTCCCTGAATACATTCATAAGGGTTATGCAACTACGGGGGAATGTCAAGACACTCAAAGTAACATTTCTTCTCTGTTACTCTAAAACTTTCCCCCCAAAACAGAACACTGTGGATAAAGCTAAAATCCAACAAACATACAGTGGAGTCTTGAGACAACAAAGTCAATTATCTTCACCTCCCATCAAAAGAAAACCAGACCTGGTAGCTCAGTCTGGAAAACCTAGATTAACTTTCAAACAATCAGCTGACGAATGGCGTGGTATACGAGATTGGGCTGGCAGCTGAAGACTGCTGGGAGGTGGACACATGATCTAGAATGGTCTGTCCAAGCCTCACTTCAACCCGGTAGTTACGCAGAGCATCTCACAGACTCATGTGGACTCGGCTTGTTTTTAGGCACGCAGCCTCTGTTCCTACCTCATAAAACCCACAGCAATCCTTGCCTAGGAAACGGTCAGGGATGACAGTCATTCCTCAGGGAAAGTCAAGTACTAAGGAGGCCTGCACCTATAAATGCTTTCATCTACAGAAGGTAAGCAGATAGAACACTTCTTTCACACAACCCAGGACGTGGTCAGAGAGAAGAGAGACTACACTATTCTTGGTCCCAAAAGCTGGGGTTGGAATGGGTGCTGCCCTCTCACTTCTCTACCCCCTTACTGCTAACGCTCAGTCAACTTCCTCTCACATCTCAGATTTTTCTTACAGAGGTAACCTCTCTTGGAGTGGACGAGTGAAATCTTGCTGAGGGGAGAAATCTTGCTCCCTTCCCACAGGTTCAGGACTGACATTAGCTTGCTGTTGGCTCCTTTCAAATGCAAGCGTTCCCACTCTCACTCAGAGCTCTCAGGGAAGGTGTGTGCCCTTGGAGAGAGCTTTGGGTCTTCAGAGGGCCTAGCAGTGGTGGCTCCTAACCCATACGTGTTACTGTGTTTTTCTTGTAAGACAAGATGTTAATGTGTAACTTGTTTTTTCTTGATTAAAACATCAATATTCAGTTAAAGTTCAGTGTTGGGCCTCTGTGATAAATAAAGGAGACTGGGGTTACAGTTTTGGCAATCGGTATCTATGAGCTTCACCAGCACTGGCCTTCAGACACAGGGACACCCAGAGCACGCGACCCTCTCGGGTTAGAAACTAGAAAACCAAGTCAGATATTCCAATTTGTTCAAGGTAACAAGAAGCAAGGAGCCAAAAACAAAAAGAAGCCAGTTGAGGCTGAGCCTGAGCTTTGTTTCCCACGGGCTCCCTCAACATGACAACCTGACAAGACTTGAAACAATGAAATCCAACCAAAAAAAAAAAAGAGGCAACCCAACAATTTTTTATACTGCTCCTCAGAATATGCAGTGGTTTTACTGGCTAATTTAACAACACTGCTCTTTAAATAGACCACTGTAGGTTTTCGTTTAAGATTGCACAAAAGTTGGCAAGCCTGGATAACACACCCTGCTGCCTATTGAGCGCTGCTCTGTTTCTGGTTGACTGATTCTTAGAGTTCATCTCAGACCAACTTTTCCTCCAAGAAAGTCTTAAGGCTATTTTTTAATTAGTAACTGACTTCTTTGCTATTACAGTGTATCACTTCAGAATTTCCTTTGAACTGTGATCCCAGTACTCTGGGAGGCTGAGGCAAGAGGATCTCAAGTTCGAACCCAACTCCAGGCAACTCAGTGACTTAGTGAGACTGTCTCAAAATAAAAGATAAAAAAAGAAGAAGGAAGAAAGAAGAAAGAAGAAGAAGAAGAAGAAGAAGAAGAGGAGGAAGAGGAGGAGGAGGAGGGAGGAGGAGGAAGAAGAAGAAGAAAGAAAGAAAAGGCAATGTAGCTCAATGTGAAGGCCCTGGGCTCAATCCCCAGTACCACCACTACCAGTAATAATTTGAAAGTTTCTTTCAGTACCTTAGAACATGTTTAAATTCTAACTACTCTGGTCACGTGCTGTTGTGTCTCCAAAGCTACATTATGTGGTCAGTGCTCGATAACTGCTTAACAAAAGAGCTCATGTCAGGATGGCTCCTACTCCAGAAATAATGGGAACAACCACAGACTCCACTTATTTATCAGCTAACACAGTCTTGGTGAAGCGAAGTTTTTGGAAGAGGTTTAAAGCTAAAGAAGCCTTGAGCGGAGGCCCCGCGGGAACCAGCCTCTCAGGGAGGGAGCTTTGCTAGAGAAAACCCCTTCCTGGTGATAAACTGATAATGAGAAAATGATGTCATGTTGGCTAAAATTAGGTTTCAGTGTTACTCTGCAGAGAGATGTGAAAGGTGATAGATAAGAGGGGAAAATGTTTTCCAAGTGGCTTTTAAAGGCATCCAAATATAACCGCCTCCCACATCAGTCTATTAACGGTGCACTTGAGACATTTCCCTCTTCAAAAGGACTCTTAGAAAAGCAATGATGGGCTCTCAACATCCTCTTTCTAAGAGGAGGTTTACGAGGGTCAGGGAAGCCGACTGGAGCGCCCACAGAACACCACTCTCCAGTAACAGCCGCGCCTGCCCCAGCAGACTGGGGCTCGTGCTGATGTTCTCGGTTGCTAGGGAAATGTTCCTGCTCCAAAGTTCCAACTCATCAGTAATGGAATCTGGCTGAAGAGTAGACCAGTCCACCCATAGCCACAGTGATGGGCATGGAGAGCGCCGCCCAATGAGAGGGGGAGGAGGAGGTGTCCCACTGGGACACGGTGTGAGGGTTTGGGTCACATCTGTTGAGACAATGGGAGACACGCTCGGGGTGCTGGAAAATCCTGAGGAGAACCTGTCCTCCCTCTGCCACTCTGCCTTGGAGCCAGCAGATTATGGACTGAAGCTTCTATGAACTATAAGCCAAATAAACCTTTCCTGCTGTAAGTCTAGGTGGCAGGTATTTTGGCTCAGCACTGAGAGAAAAATAACCAAGACACCTCTCCATTTTATTCTCTCCCACATCTTCCGGGGCCCAGCGTGGTATGGCTGTTAGGAGAGCATGACTCGGGGTTCGCTGGAACTAGTCCCCTACTAACTAGCGGTATCACCTTGGGCAAGTTATTTTTTCTCAACCTCGGTTTCCTGATCTGAGAAATGAGTGAATTCCATATAAATTGCCTTGAAAAATACCTGGCCAAAAAAGATAAGTCCTCAGTCAATGCTAGGCATTCCTATCTATTTCAGTCTCCTCATCTATAAAGTAGAGATGTTATTTCTACATTATATTTGAAACAGAAGAGTTGCTGTGAAGATTAGATGGTGTCATGTCTGGAAAGCCCTCAGCTCTGTGCATAGTTAGCTCAAAATACAGTGTAAGGTAGTGCACCTTAAATACAATTACTACTTTTTGTAACAATTGAGAGAGGTCTGATTACTCCCATTTTACAGAAAAAAATTAGTGCTGACTGAAGTAACTCCAAATTCCACAGGCAGTAAGTGATGGAGCCCAGATTGGGCTCTGTGCCCCTGTGACCCCCCCAAGTCCAAAGCCCATGATCTGACTGAGCACTGCCTCACACAGTACCGTGCAGTAGTTCTGGTTCCTCGGATCCTTTGTGCTTCCTGCAATTAATTACACAGGGCCTAAACATCAGATCAGCCCAACAGTTAATCTGTGCAGGTACAGCAAGGCACCTCTGCATTCTAATGCAACTCTTCCATTAGTGCCCCAAAGCCAGCCATAAGCTAAACCAGGTAAAGGGTAGGAAGCAATTAATTTGTGAATTTAACTGATCTAACTTAACAGGGATCAAGCAAATAGCTAGAGGCAAAACAGGGCTCTAAAAGAAAAGCCCAGCAATTTTATCACCAAGGCTATGCAAAGCACTCCTCCCAAGTGTTTGGAGTAACACAATGGGAAGTGACCTTAGGGAATAGATCTGAAGCAGACAACTCATAGGTTCAGTGTTTACTTTCCCTTTCTTCCCAGGTCTAAGGAGGGTTCCTGGGGAGAGGAGACTCCTTCCCCTTGCTCCTACCAATGAGAAGCACCACACATTGTGTGGGGAAGTACCACAAACTGTGGAAGCAGAAACGTGGAAGAGGCATTCTGGGGATCTCTCGACCTTGCCTTCTCCCAGGATGGATGAGGCTGTTCCTTTAGTCCGAGTCCCCAGAGTAAAAAGGTGAAAGCATCAGCTGATCCAAGCTGCCATCTAACACGAGACCCTCATGGTGGTAAAAAACTGAGTTATCTTGTCACTGCAGCAAAACATACAAGAGCAGGCTAATGGACACCCTATCCATTGATGTTTAAGAGCTAAGACTTCTCAAGAGCTCACACGTCTCAGGCCATTGCTGTATACCACTCAGTGGTTTCAACAGAAAAGCCCACGGGACACAGTGGATCTTTCCCCCTAAATGGTACCCGGGGTAGCGTATCTATTTTCCGATGCTGGGGTTCAGTTTCTGATGAGGTTTGTGCGAATGGAAAGAGCTGCACATAAGACCCACAGGGACCTGACAGAGCACTCCACTGGGACTGGCTTCTTCCACTCCTGTCCACGGGCTCAGGGTGATAAATAATCACTTCTGGGAGAAGAAACAGTGGGAAGGCTCTTACAACTGGCTTTCCTTTTCAAGGCAAATGAATTATCAAATACCAATGCATGGACCACTCCTGCATCTGGCCCAAGAATACATGCTTCTAGAACATTCCAGAAAGAACAACAAGTCAGTTTGTGGGGTGGGACTCAGATGGGGGGGGTGGCGCAGAAAAGCTGACTTTTGCCCCAGAACCTCCCTGGTAGATTCCTGAATTGAATTCTGTTCAATAGACGGCAATTTCTACTTTTTAAAGCATAGAGTGGGCAAGTAGGTAGAAATGCTTTGATGCTAGCTCCAGGCTAAAGAAAAGACAGCTGAGCAAAAGTTCAGGCACCATGAAATTAATAAAATCACTGCTGCACCAGCTCTGCAATAGGTTCGGGAATAAACTGGGGAAAACCTGAAATGCATAAGGCAGATTACTCGAGTGGGAATCAATCATTTTCTCCACTGAAGTTTTCTGGCATTTTCCTACACAGGGTATTTGCTGGATTCATAATTCACCAAACTTGCTTCTTGAGACCAAGTACTGCCTGGATTTCTCAGTAATTGAGACAAATTTTATTTGTTAACTAAATTCCAGGCCAGAATGTATTTGTCTTAAGCACAGGAGAGGAAAGAATTCTTATGTAAGCTGCAAAACAATAGAGTTTTATCTTATCTGAGGAACTTAGTGCCGCCTGCCTGTGTGTGTTTTACTGCCAAAATAAAATAAATTGAATCAGCTCACACATAGATAACATGCTCTTTCCTAACTCATACTAATTGCTTGGCTAATTGATGTTTGTTGAACTTTCTCCATTTCATTGAGTGATTAGGTACAAAGCTAACAGTTGACATCTGTAGGCGCTTAACTGGCGTCTGTAATTACTGTTAATGTTAAATAATTGTTAGTTAATTGGAGTGGTAACTGACTGAATGGAATCCAGATTGTGAAGCAAAAAGAAACCTAGTTAAATAAACATACATTTTCAGAGAAAACAACATTTTTCTGCAGTTGTCAGAAAGCAGAAATACTGCAGAGGCCACGGGATAGCCACAGGCTCACTCCGTGTGAGAAGCCACATCTGGGCGTCACCCACCAGCTTGACAGTGTTGCCAGTGAGGAGGTCCTTTGTCCTTAACGTCTCGGCACAGCTCTTGAGGAGGAGTTGGGGGGTTTTTTTGAAATAACAATGTCTATTGTGGGTGTGTGCTACTCTCTAAGACAACCAAGCCCTATACCACCAGTCACATGTAACACTACATACTGAGGAATTTGAGGGAAGGCTGGGGACCATTCAAGTCCCAATTACGCCAATATTGTCAAGCACAGAGAAAATTCTTTCCGAGGACATAGGAATCACCCAGTAAGGAAGCAAAGAAGGGCCTTCTCTTGGTCTCAGAAGGAAACAGTGGTGTCTGAATACCAAGTGAGTGAGTCTGTCACACTGTACGCCACTTCCACGGGATCACAGGCCTTGGAGATCTGGGGACGCTGGAAAGCTCAGTCTCAAACTTACCACCGAGGTCATTTCTATTGCTCAGAGTACAGTCTACTGAGTACAGTCTACAGAGTAGAGTCTGTCCCCCATTGATGGGTCCAGTGATTATCTAGATCCGCACTCCCAACCACGAGTTCAGCAAAATACCAGGTAGGGTACACCAGAAAAACACATTGAGAGGGAAACACTTCCTCACAACGTGAACTATTTTTAGACTTCTTTTGGTAGCTTCACACTAACGGCACAAGGCATCTGTTTCCAAGAATTTTCAAGGAATAATTCTATACAACAGATTCCGTATGTGAGAGTCGCTTCTATAGGAAGGTCAATTTCCATAACAAAAGGAGCTGATTGCATGCTATTTGCAGTAGGGGGTGGGAGGAGGGACTGAACTACTCATAACTCCTTTGTCTCCCATCAAGCACCAATTACCCTTCAATCCTATTTAATTCTTTACACATCAGACAGCTCTGAAATAGTAAAAAAAAAAAAAAAGCCAAAACCAGACCAGAGAGAAAAAAACTACAGAATATTCCAACTTCCCCTTCATCTGGGATTTAACATATCATGAAACTACTGAAGTCCAGAGGCTGACAGGGGCTCAGTTTACTCCTGTCACATCGATAATGTGCTTCACATCCTGTCCTTCCTACTAAACCCCAAAAGCTACTAGGAATGGTGATAAAATTATCTCCGTAGTTCATTTTAAAGAGATTTTAAAGTATAAATTTTTTTTTTTTAAAAGAAAGCTATCCCACAATCAGCTACATTATTTCTCTGCATGGAATTATCTTGGAGAAAGTCTTCTCAAAATCCTATTGTGTTCTTGGTAGTGTACAAATAATGCTTACCTTTTTGTCAGCATACCAAAGGATCCCCTCATGTCTAAATCTAACAAAAGAGGTGATACTGTTCCCAGTAGAGAATTTATGAGTCATCCAGTTACTAAACCAGCATTCCTGTAATGTTTCCTGTTTCTCCTCTGCCCTCCTCAGATCTCTGGCAATTGTTAGTCAGTTCTTCTTCTTCGTACAAAGCTGACAAGAACCATACTACCCGAGGGACCTACCGACCTATAGGTTCCAACCTCATCTGTTTCCCACTGGAAATCCTCAGAACAAAATCAAATGCAAGAAGAGGCCAAGTGCATTTCAGAAGCAGGCATGGCAGTGAGCTCCGTGAGGTTCTAACCATGGTGACTGAGAGTCTACTAGGATCCCCAGGGTTGATCCGAAGTGGGTGAGGGGGCTCCTGCAGGAGTGGGGGTCCGTCTCTCCCACTCATTTCAGGAAACACTATGTGTTGGCAGGAGGAGGAACCAGAAATTGGAGGCCTCTTCCTACTAAATTATTCCCCAGCTCATCCCAAACCTTCAGAGATGCCCATCAGCTAGACATAGCTCTCCACCAGGCCAGGGGCATCCACCTCTACAATGTGAGCCCAAGGTGAAGGAAAGAGGGCTGGGGAAATCAGCCGCTCAGTAAGAGACACTTCTGGGCTGCCTGCATCTTCTATCTGAAGTCTACTTTGATGACAGGATAAATCCTAACAGCGCTATGAGGCAAGACGGGTAACATCCCGGGCCTTTTCTCTTCCCCTGCCCTTGACCATGGACTCACAATCGAGGCCCGTACTAACACCTGACCATCACTCTCCTCCACACGGGCCTTCCCCTTACCTTCCTCTACAAGCAGTTCTGCTCTGGAGCAGTCTAAGAGCTTGGGAAGAGATTAATTATGACGATGGGATGACTGTGCAAAGAAACACTTTCTGCACTTTGGTCTACACCTGGAAGTACTGAGATGAGCAAGGGGATCTAAGGTAGGTAAGATACACTGATGGTGCTGGCCACACTGGACTGAAAGTTCCTTCTCACGAAAACACTGCAGAATTGGGGGTGTGGGCCCTGCTCTCCTACAGCGCTGTGTCCAACTAAACAGGAGCAATCAGTTAGCCAGTCTTTTTCTCTCTCTCTCTCTGCTTCTGTCTCAGTGGGAAAATTAATTTTTCCTTTGGCAGATGGCTGAGTCACAAAGACAGAAGGATTCATAAAACTCTCATGAACATCCTGTAAACATTTAAACACATAAAGATTAAATAAGGCAACCATGACCTTGATTAAAGTTAAACTACTTTTTTATGTCTACAATATTAATCCCTGCAATTTGGTGGCTCAACTCCATACCACTTTCAAAATACCCAGATCTCACTGGGCATGCCACGTGCCCAATCGCGTGCAAACACATACTGTTTAATCAACGTTGTTTTAAAACAGGAAATACAAAGCACCAGAAGAAGACAACACTTCAGAACACCTAAAGAGGGTGATCTGACTAGTTCTCCATTAAATGGGCTGAACTTTACAGTACAGGAAGAGTCGAAAGAAAATCAATAGGTAAATTATAGAAAACATATTCATTGTTCCCAGTCTGCTGCAGCCCCTGCCCTGCAGCAATAAATTGTTTCATCCCCACCAGAGACGTTGGCCCAGGCCTAGGTTTCCTTATGACTGAAAATTCTGACCAGAAAAGGCAGAATGACTTGTTCAGGCTCACAAGCAGCAGACTGATGGGTCGGAGCCACAGCCCCTGCTGTTCAGCCTGCAGCTCCCGGTCACACTGTGCAGACCAACATCAAAGCCGCCCTGAGCCCTTACCACAATCAGCTCGAGAGATTAGCACTGCCCTCCCACAGGGAAATTTTATGGGCCGAATCTGCCACCACCAGGCTCAGCGGCATAATCTCACCAGCGGCTTCGAGCCACGCTTCTCTGAGGCCAGGATACTGCCACACTCAAGATGGAGAGGTGATATGTAGCTTTAAATATCTGGAGGTGCAGGGATACACATGTCAGCATCCCCACATTCTTGTTAGGCTGTTCAATAAGTGAAGGCTTTGAAGGATTTCCCAGCAGTGTTTGTTACCTGGTGTAAATTTGCCCTTTCTTACAATGTTTTTTATTGCTCTTGGCTAAAGACACTGGACAAAGACGGAAGGCCTGACTTGCAGGCAGGCGGACTGCTTTGCAGGAGAACTTGAACTTGATGTGTGCGGAGCTGACAGTTCCTTGAAGGCCTTGTCAACCATCCATCCAGTAAACACTGCCACTACCCAGAGTGAAAACAGACACAAACCACAAGCACAGAACGAGACTCCCTGCACCTGTCTTGAAGCAATTATTGACATTATCACTGCACAATGAATCCTTTTCTGAAGTTGTTTTCCTGATATTTAACAGTTTGAATACTAATCCCCTTAACAAAACTATCCTGATGCCAGTCCCGCCCACCCCCTAATCTCTGGGAGGGGGCGGAGACCAGGCCGACCACTCTGCAGCACCTGGATCTGCCCCATTCTGCCTCTTGTCATTCATGTTACCAACAGGAATTAGCATAAGGCATTAAGGGGAAACTCTGGAGGAGCAAAGAAAGGCCATTTTGATGGAAATAAGGGGCAAGGGAATAATCTGCCATCAACTAAAATGCTTATTTGTGTATGGTTTCCCAAGCAGAGCTCAGAAAAAGCCTATGTTGATTTTAGTGTACACAAAGAAACCTTAATCCTTTCAAGGCAACTAAATCGCCCCCAGAAAAGCAGCTCCACAGAAAGGCGCCCTGTCAGGGGGATGACTATTCACAACCAAATAGATGCCACAAATCACACTCTGTAAGTAAACAAAAATAAGGATGTGGGAAGTGTTTGATTGGAAAGGGAGGGGGGAAGAGGCAAGCAGAGCGAGGCCGAGGGGCAGGGCTCCTCCTGAGTCAGTCCCCATCCACCTGAACAGGCCAACAGGCCGCGGGGCAGTGGAGGCCCAAGGCAGTCCCACAGCCAGCGCCCGTGGCTGCCCGTGTCCAGGCCAGTCCCAGAACGGGAACACATTCCAAAGCTTTTTATAGCAAATGAGCAAAACCGGAAAAGACACAGTGACACGTAGCTGGAGGTACTGAGGGTCACCAAATCAGAGAAACCTCGCTTTTGCTGACCTGGCCTGCCTCAGCCTCCCCTCCTGTCAGCCTTCTTTCTCACACTGATGTTTACTCCACCTTCGACCACTCTTCTCTCATCATCCAAATGAGCAGTAAACAATTATGCATTTTTACATACCAAGCACGGTATGGTGTGAACTGCACATGTCTTCTTTAATTAGGCTTTTAGCATTATGGATAACAAATTTATATAAACGTTCAGTCCATCAAAAAATATGATGAATTATAAAACTGGAACTCTATTATGCAATAAAAAGATAAAATTCAATATGATAGTAATTCAAGGAGCAATAGCAATCACATAAACACATACACCTCTAGGGAACTCTAAACATTATGTACTATTCAAAACTGCAGTTAGATCACATTCTAAAATAATCTGGGAGCTCAAAATAACTGTGCTTTTAGTAACCGGCTAGCAAAAGCGCAGGGCCAGGCAACGCCAGGATGCTCAGACAGGCCGTGTTTCACATCTTGAGGACCTAAGTTAGTTCAATTGCTACTAATATCCGCCAGGTAACACAGAAAAAGATTATCACAGGAAGCATATCTTCTTTATTTAGCAATTACCCTGCAAGGCCCTAAATCAGGTTCTACAGAGGGAAGGGAAAGATTAGTTTATATAATTTATACCTTTCAAATTATACACCTTTCCAAGCCGGTAATTAGACACTCCCCTAAATTTCATTATTTCCAACAATACTGCCACAAATGAAAACTGCCAAGAAACCTATTGGCAATGATTTAGGGTAAGTTTTCCCTTAATGTACTGCTGTATCATTAGCCTCCCTTACTCTGCACGGGAGTCTGGAAGAAATTAATGGCATAGTGCATATTTAAATTCTGCCCTCTTGCTCATGTATTAACTGCACGGAAAGCCCACAGGACAGCTGGCCTTGCTTTACGGCTCCAGCAAGGTGGATACTAACCATGCACTCGCACAGGCGCACTGCACATTCCCTTCCAGTGCTCCCACTGCTGGGGAGCTGGCGAGCAGCAGTCAGGGTAGGCGCTCGGGGAATCACACGCAATGAAAGTCACCCAGAATGCGCCGACTTCTCAATCAGAGTAATTTACATAAGGAGTCGGCCTGCCCTTCTAAAATACAAGTTCTGCATGCGTCACAAAAGCATCCTGAGTCTGCCTCATATGAAAGCACAGACTATGAACGGTAACTCCCGAATGAAAAGCAAAGGCCATGTTTTCCTTCCATTCTTCCTGGGCAATGACACGAAGACTGATGCTATTAAAAACCACCACTCGGAGGAATGAAGGAGTCTTACCTTTGTTTACAATAACAGTGTTGAAGAGTTTTTCAGAGCTGGCATCTGATGCCTGGAAAAAAAAAAAAAAGAGGAGGGAAAAGTGTTATGATTGTCATTGATATTGCCAGCCCCACCATGATGACTATTATTTTGAGCCAGTTTACTACATTTTAGGAAAGCAGCAATTTTTCCAAATCATCCATAAGGTGGTGCTAGTTGACTGCTGGAGAGAGACCTGCAGTGCAGCTATTTGCTGGAGGAAAAAAAAATATCTGGTTGATTTTAAATGTGTCCTTATTAGACATATTATCGGTACAAAACATATTTCGCAGATGATACGCAAAGCAATTTGGCTCACTCTCATAATTATTTTCCAATTTCATTGACGGATCATTATTTGGGAAACAGTATTTTTGTTCATGGTATTTGCAGACATGCCTATTTTTCCATTTCCTTCCACAAATCAGAAATGGCTATTATGTAGTGCTAAGCTTTTCTTCCCTAAAGTGTCAAACAGCCCTCTCAGATATTAATTTTTCAAAAGATTCATCTTGTCACCCAAAAATCCCTGTTTCTGAGAATAAATACGATGACCTTGGTGTTCCAATAGATACAAGCTAGTCTGCTCAACACCCAGCCACCAACATTATTTCCTTTTCATTTTCTGGCGACCATGCCTACTAATTATTACAGTGGCTCAAGGAAAGTGAAATAAGCCTGTTTAAATAGCAAGGCAAAAGCCAATTTAAATTTTACACTAATGTTCTGGAAAATAAACATTAAGTCGGCTAAGTGGAAATGCTCTAATGTTCCAGAAGCACTATTTCTAAGACTTGAAAAATCAAAAATGTAGTAACCTCACTATAATTGTAATCTGAGGATGTACCTTCGTCTACAGTTAAAATGGTCTAGCTAGATGTGTGGTGTTTTTCTATGTAAGTCTTGTGAGAAATCACTCGTCTTTCACTTTATACACAGAGGTATATATTCTGACAAAGCAAAGCACAGAGCGCTGAATAAATATGAAAGAAAGAAATATAGGAAGAAGGGGGAGGGGGAAATCTGAAGAATAGCATATTCTGACTCACTGCCTTTTGGGGACAAAGAAGATATTCTATTTAGTCCTTTCAATGTTACACTGACAAAGATGAAATATTCCTATGTATATCTGCAGGACTATTCTAGTTCTCAATGCGAGTGATAGAAAAAGATATAAAAATATCCTTCCCACGGCTATATTTCTCTTTATTTGAATTCTAATCTTTCTTCTACAGAGTGGTTCGAAAGATTCAGGGGATCAAAGGGAAAAAAATTAATGCATAAAATAAGTCTTCCAATGTACACATTTATACATATAGTTGAAAATAAATCCTACATAGATTTTTTTTTTCTCCTTTGCTGGAATAAAATACACACGCAGAGCCTTCCTGACATCCTAAATAGAAGTATCAGAGTAGCTTCATACTAAAAAGGAACTCCCCAAAAAAGTACTGCACGGGAAGGGAGAAACAACTTACACACCAAACGTGTTGAATACTGAGTTATAAAGGTGAGAATTACATGAAAGGTGGTGTTGTACTGAGACAAGAGATGGCTGGGCCTGCGAGCTTCCAAGGTAAAAATTTAGCACCAGGAGCATTTCAATTTGCTACCCTTCAACGGAAAAGTGTCTCTTAGACTTCCTTGGAATTCTCTGGACTTTACACTCCTGGCTTATAAAACAAACTGACGCTGGTATTTTAAAAAACAAAGCGCCGTTTATTAAGTCCTCTTACCAAGCTGGAAAAAAAAAAAAAAAAACCACACACAAAAACCCGTTGAAAGATTTGGTGCTAAACAGTACAGTGAGTAACTAGCCCTCAAACGCTAGGTCTTCCTGGGCACGAGGTGCGCGTGCTCCCAGGAGCCACGCAGGGCAGACAGCCCTCCGGTTCAGACCTTCCTTGGGGCCTGCACCTTTTGTGAGGCCTGCTGCACAGAGCAAATCATTTTGTGACCCTCTGGTCTGAACCAGACTTGAGGACACGATTATTATGATACCAACTAGAAAGTTATTAAGGAAGTGAGCCCAACTCGTCACCAAGAAAGGCTTCGGAGTTTGTATTCCAAGAGAGGCTTTTTCACCCCTTAAGTCCCAGGTACGCGTCACTAAGCTCCAAATGACTCCTCTCCTAACCGGGCCAAGAGGTGACAAAAAAAGGCCTGCCTCTGCGGGGAAAACTCCCCAAATTTAATGATTGCAGTGGGGACTCTCGATAATCACAAAAAATTTCTGGATCCCTCTTTCTCCCATCCAGGCGGTGCAAACTGCGGCCGAACACTGTCCTACAAAGTCAGGGAAAAAAAGCTTCTCAGCCAGTCTCAAGTGAAAACCACAAGAACGTCCGTGTCTTTCTTCCGGGAACTTTGCTTCCACTGAACATTTGAAAAGCATTTGTACAAATCATGTTGGGTCCTCGCATCTTGGTCGTGGGGACGTTTTTATTTCCGTCACTTTCAGAAATGTGCGCATTTCCCTCCATTACCACGATCATTTTCCTGGCCTGCTCTTCTCTTTCTTTTTAAAATGCGAACCGGTAAGCACGGAGCCCCCGCGCTCAGCAGGCGAGCGGAGTTTCCTTCTCTCCAAGTACGGGTACCTTTCTTCACACGCCACCGACTTCAAGATTTCACTCGCCATTGCGTTTCTTTCTCCCTCGCTTGGTTTTAGGGTGTAACGGCGCGAGGAGGCCGAACCCCCAAATCACAGAATAGCAAAGGTCTCTTCGAGGCTTACTATGGGTGAGGACGGAGGGGATTTTTTAATACTAAAAAATTAGTAGAAGTCATAGTTCTAAGGAAAAGTTAAGCCAATCAGATGACAAGAGGGGAAGCAGAGAATGGGAAAAACGAATGAAAGGAGAGCGGCGGCCACGGCTTCGCTCCGGACTCGGCCGGGGCCGCGCTCCGTGCCCGCATCGGCGGTGAGAGCGACTTTCGAACAAGCGAAGGGAAACGTCTCGGAAACTTAAGCTTGAGTTCTCTCGGCCACGGCCCATCGTGAGCCCGGCGGTGCTTTCGCTTCCCCGGCACCGCCTGGAGGCGCGGACCGTGATCCGGCTCGGGATCCAGGCCCCGAACAGGCGGCGCGCGGAGCTCCAGCCGGGTCGCGGGAGCCCCGGCCCCTCCCGCGGCGTCGGCTGAGACCCCGGCTGAGCCCGGCGGCCGAGCGAAGAAGTACAAAGGCGGCGGCGGGGCGGGCGGGGCCGGGGCGGAGGAGAGCCCGAGGGGCGCCGGCCCCAGACGCCTCCGGCCGCCCCCGCCACCCCTGCCCGCGGGCCGGGCCGCGCAACAAAAGACCCCGCGCGGGCCGCCTCCCTCCGCGCGCCGGCCACGGGCCGCGCCCCCGGGCTGCGTTACCTGGTCGCGAGGGGCTCGGCGGCGCTGTCAGCCCCAAGTTCATGGTCCGGGTCCTCAGCAGGGCTCCCGCTGCGCGATCGTCAGGAGACCCGGACGGAAACCACCGAAAACACCAGGCGGAGAGAACGCCCGACTCCAGCCTGGCTCGGCCCGGGACTCTGCGGCTCCCCCGCCGAAGTCCGAGCGCGTAGGCGCGCGAGCCGGATCCGGACCGGGCAGCAGCCGGGGCGGCGGAGCCCGCGCGGCTCGCATCCAGCGCGGCCGGGTCCGGTCCCGGCGGGACGCGCTCGCCCGCTGCTTCCCGGCTCCCGCGCGGGGCCGGGCCGGGCCGGGCCGGACGGGCGGCGGGACTGGCGAGGGCGTCGGGGCCGGCGGGCGAGGCGGAGAGCAGCGGCCCGAGCCGCCGCCGCGGCGCGCGGAGCTAAGAGCGAGGCGGCGGCGGCGGCGACAGGACAAAGGAGACCATGTGCGGAGGGCGGGAGGAGGGAGAGGGAGGAGGCGGAGGAGGAGGGCGCGCGGCGGCGGCGGCTTCTCCCGGGCGGCCGCCGCGGGCTCCCCGACAGCCGGTCCCGCCTCCCCAGCAGCGCCGCGGGCCGCCTGCTCCCGGGGCCGCCGCCGTCGCCGCGCCGGAGCCGCGCGCTCTTTCTCCCGCGCCGATCGCGGGCGCCTCCCGGGCGGAGCTCACGGCGGGCGCCCGGCTGGCTCGGCTCGGGCCGTGCTCCGCTCGCGGCCGCCGCCTCTGGCCCCTGCGCGGCTCAAGTGAACTCCATCGGCGGCCGCCGCCGGCGCCGCGGGCTCCCGGGCTGGGCCGTGGCGGGGCGGCGGGCCTGGCCCCGGACTCCGCTCCCCGGCGCTCGCAGCTCTCGGAGCGGGACTCGGCGCGAGCCCTCGCCGCCGGCGCCGCCGCCCCTCCCCCGGCCCGCCCGCCGCCCCGCCCCCCGCCGCCCCTCCCCTCGGCCGGCGCCGGGTCGCCCCGCGGGGGCGCAGTCCCTGGGCGCGACACCGACAGCTGTCGCCCCCCCCCGCCCAGGCCCCGGGTCCCCATGGCTGCGTCCCCCGCGGGCGGGCGCGGCGGGAACTACGAAGCTCCCCGCGCCCTCTCCGCAGATGCTGCCCGCAGGATTGTGTCGCGGCGGGGAAAGGCCACTAGGCTCGCAGCCTGGGATTTCAGGCGACTAGGCCGGTCGCGTCTGCAAAGGGCAGCTCCTGTGGCCGGTGGTGGGGGCGCAATGGGAAACGCACGTACAAGGTCTGGCACGTAGTAGGTGCTCGGCAGATAATAGTAGTTCCGTTGTCGAACACGGGGGCGGGGGACCAGAGTCTACTTATTAGAACAAAAAGATTTCAGTCTAAACTATCCCGCCACGCCAGAGAATGATCAGTCAGGTTTCATGAATAACAGCGCTGGCCATTTACAAACCCTCCCCTCCTCCCAGACCTCATCATCGGACATCTGTACACTTCACACACACACAGCAGAAGCCTGTTGGTCCCCTTGGCATCCATCAAACACAGAATAAAAGTAATGGCAGAGCCCCGCTCGCTCCACGGGCACTCACTGTGTCGTCTAGCCTCACTGTGTCCCCTGGAGCCCAGCGCAGTGCGCAGAGTCGCAGCGCCCACAAACCCGGTGGCCAGCTATCCTCTGAGCACCCACCACCACCCACGGCACACACCAGCCGGCCCTGTGCTCAGGCCAGGAGGCCCCTCCGAGGAACCCTGGCCTCCTTACTGTCCTACTGAGAAAGGAATCAGGCAATGTGGGAGCTAAAGAAACACAGAGAACATCTGAGGTGTTAGTCTCTCCTTGGTGCCCAGCAGAAACTGCTTCAAAGTTCCCAGCACAAGTGAGACACAGATTGCAGCTGGACGGGCCTGGGGCAGAGGGGACACCGGAGGAGGGCGCAGCGCAGCGGCCTGCACTTCCCGGCTCCCTATCCCTAGACCGGGGGTGTGACCTGGAGCACCGCCGATGAAGGAGACACGCATGCTTGGGTGGGAAAACTGTACTCCACACAGGAAAGACACAAGGACAAGTCGGCGCTGAAGGATTGCTGTCTACGCCTCACCTCCCGGAAGTAGCATATCCACCACTGATTTCCTGGCGTCCTTGCAAAACCTCTCGCACCCCAGCTCTTTAATCAAATTAATTTTGGAACTAAATGGTTTTCTCTCTCTAGCCTCATCCCTTCACAAAGTGGTAGCACCATAAATCACAGACGTTTTCCTACGACAGGTGACAATAACTTTTCTATACGCCAGCGAAGTCAGAAGAAAAGGCACCTCAGGAGTAGAACTTGAGAGATGGTTTATCAGGTGTGACAAAGACAAGATGAGGCTCTCAAGCCCGGGCCTTTGTTCTCAAGCTCTTTCTGAAGTATCAGCTTCACTGGGAGGGAAACATTACTTTGTCAAGAAAAGACATTCAAATGTTGTTCCTTTTGGAGCAATCAAAATGGATGGCTCTAGAGGGTCGTTATGACAAGGAAGAAGCTGCCTGAGTGTGGTTAGGTCGCTTCAGGGCTAGGTGGTTAGGTCACTTGGTGGAGGGGCACAAATATGCAGGCCTCTGAGCTGACTGACTGAAACAGCCACCTGGTCCTCGCAGATGCTCCTGTCAGCAAGCACTTCCGAGGCTCGCCGTGGTATCAGCGACCATCAGGCATCGGGCCCGGCCAGGTCTGCAGGCTTCCACTGTGCTGATTACTGTCAGCAGGAGCAACCAGTAGACACCAAGAGCAGCGCTCCAGGGATCCACAGGTGGCTGCTGCTGCCACACTGCCTGCCCACCCTATCCCAAGTCCACTGCCCTCGATTAGCTCTGCGACTCACTCTCTCTCCAGAGATAAGGGTCAAGTCTATTCCAACTGGATCACGTACTGCTCCCCCTCCGTATATTGATGTGGAAAAGGCAGGGGAGTCCACAGCGTCAGAGTAGAAAAAAGGATGACAGGGCCGTGGTTCCGGCACCTGTCTTGCAAGCACAAGGGCCCAGGTTCCATTCCCCAGTGACCACATACCATACTGGGCGTGGAGACTCACGCCAGCAGCAATCAGCACCACATACCACAGTGCCGGGCGTGGTGGCTCACGCCTGTCATCCCAGCACTCGGGAGGCAGAGGCAGGAGGATTGCTGTGATGTGAGTTGGAGGCTGAGCGCAGGGCCAGCCTGAACTACAAAGCAAAACCCTGTCTCAAAAAACCTAAAAAAAAGAAAGAAAAATGGATGACAGAGAAAATCTGGAGAAGCCATTTGTTGGGTGAGTGAATCCTGGTCAGGGCCTTGTCAAGAATCAAGAAGTGGTGCGGTTGTGTGTGTGTGTGTGTGTGTGTGTGTGTGTGTGTTATTTACTCAGGCCCAAATCTAGAGGCAAGTGTTCCACATTGATTACAAGTCAAAAGCCACCCTTTCTGTCCTATTCTCTTGGTTTCATACTATCAACACTCAATGGCTTTTGAACTTCACCTTCCACCTCTGAACGAGATGCAAGGAGAACAAGAAAAGACAGCAAGAAGGTCGGCTCAATGGTCTTTTCAGTGTTGCACTTGTTACTTCAGAAGCATTTCAAATATGTGACCAAAGGAGTTGGGGATTTAGCTCAGTGGTTCTGAACAGGCCTTGCAAATGCAAGGAACAGGGTTTAATCCCTGGTAGCCACATTCAACAATGCTAAGTGTCCTGGAGACTCACCCACCAGCAATTAGTAGCACATACCACAGTGCCGGGCCTGGTGGCTCAGGTCTGTAATCCCAGCACTCTGGAGGCTGAGGCAGGAGGTTGCTGTAAATTCGAGGCTGAGCTTAGGGCCAGCCTGAACTACAAAAATGAGACCCTGTCTCAAACATAAAAAAAAAAAAAATGTGACCAAGGATCTAGCCAAATTTATGATTAATCAACTAAAAAAATGTTAATCTAAATTAAAACGCAGTCATATTCCTTAAAGATTAAAAATAGCCTGGAAGATAAAGATAAAATAAATTTTAAAAGTAAGAGAAGTTCTAAGTCAATCAAAATGTCAAAACTGATCAGCAGCAAATAAGAATTGTTATGTGATTTGTGTCACAAATGACCAGACTTACACATTTGGGAAAATATTCCTTAAAAATTCATAAATAGGGAGGCCCCAATAAGGAGGAATGTAATCAAAATATCAAAATATCTTCTAGTCACTGAAACTGGATTTAAAAATTCTGCCCTTCTGTTGAGTGTTTTATACAGAGAAAGTTCGTTAAATTTGTGTACCCTTTCAGAAACGTGACGAACTTGGAGCACCCCACAGAGTACGAAGAAGGGGGAGTCGCTGCAGAAATCTCTTCAAGCTTTTCATTCTAAATTATGGAGTAGTTTGACAGAAGCACTGAGAGGTAGTGAGGACGTGTAAGTTGTTCTCTAGGTAGCCTCAGGGAAGATGTCACCAGGCGTGACTTATTTCTGGGACTCCAGGTGGCTCGATTCCCTTTAAATTCTGAAGTTCCTCAAGGTCTGAAAATCCTGTTTCTAACTGCTTTTAGGTAGAGGTTACGAGCTGGAACTCGGCAAAGAATATCTGGTGACATCATGCCCTGTCACTTCTGATCCCAGAGATCTGGCAAACCTCTGCACCATCTGTGCCTCAGTCTCCTCATCTGTGCAAGGACAAGACGATGGTACCTGCCTTCATTGGACTGTTGTCGGCAACCATCCCTGATACTGAGTAGGTGGGACAAAGGTGGAGGCACTGGCTGTCGCCATTCGGGACGACATGCTTCTTCTGATGCGCACGCATAGGCATATTTTGGTTGGTTCTAGTGCCATGCCAGGCTCTTCACTGGACAGTCTCAAGGGGGATCACCATGTGGCAATGGAAATTGCCAAATGTGGTGGCACACACCTGTAATCCCAGCACCTGGGAGGCAGAGGTAGTAGGATCGTCCCCTGTGCCACACAGTTAATTCCAGGCCAGACTGAAGTAGAGAGTGAGACCAAGGCTCTCCCAAAAAAAAAAAAAGAGAAAAGGGCCGAGGATTTAGCTCTGTGGTTCCTGCACCTGCCTTGCAAGTGCAAGGGCCCAGGTTTTATCCTGGTATCCATATAGAACAGTGCTGGGCGTGGAGACTCATGCCCACCAGCAATCAGAACCACATACCACAGTGCCAGGCACAGTGGCTCACGCCTGTAATCCCAGCACTCTGGAGGCAGAGGCAGGAGGATTGCTATGAGTTCAAGGCTGAGCTCAAGGCAGGCCTGAACTACAAAAAGTGAGACCTTGTCTCAAAAAAAAAAAGAGAAAAAATAAAAGGAAATAACTGAGCATCAGACATGATAATGATTCCCCCAAGGCCTTGTACAGCCCCTACTAGACAGTGACACATTTACATGGGCATTACTGCAAAACACTCTCTCTGCATAGGGCCCTGGACACCCTGAATCACACGGAGAGGCTGGAGGAAGGCGGACTGAGTGCGGATCTTCCTGTAGGATTATAAAGTCTGACCCAAAATCAGAGCTTGCCAGCTTTCAGGATGCGATCCACCTCCTCACAGCAAGGCTTCAATTTCTTAAACACAGACTAGCAGGCATCTCAATTAGATCATATTGACATGGTATGTTGTAATTTCCAGCGGTAAAAGGCCTGCCTTTTACTTTGCCTATGACTATAAAAAGGGATTCTTTCTGGTACAGAAGTGTGTTGTGGTTTTTTCTGTTTGGTTTCATCTGACAGAAGGAGGCCTATACCTCACAGCCCTTCATCCATGCTGCTGCCATAGCAGCAGCAAGGTCAGTAACAGATATGGCCCCCAAGTCAGGGTGCAGCCTGGTTGGTGAGGACAATGCCCTCGTGTGTTGTGTGCCACGTCCTCTTTCTGAACCTGCCCAGTGTTTGGCAGAGCGAGTTTTCATCTTGGAACCTGTTCACATCTCAGGCCTAGCACGGTGCTAAGAGGTGTGGCTCAGTGGACGCATCCCAAGGAATCAAGAGGAGCTGAGATTCTCCCAGCCTGCTGGGAGTGTGCACAACTGGCAAGGTAGAGAGGAGGTAGGGCATAAAGACCCCGGAGGAGCCCTGAGGAGCACACACTTCGACTCAGATGCCCACTGCGCCTACTCCTGGCTCAACCAACAGCTGTGACGTGGGCATCTGGAACCCACAGGTTGCTTTCTCCCGGAGGAAAAGCCGGTCCACGCCACTTGCTTCTGTCACTTGTGGACATTCTGTTTCAGCCCCAAGGACTGCAGTTCTCCCTGGGTCCTGAGATCCCACCAGTGCAGGCCAGTCCCTTGTGAAACGTGGATGTGGGCTTCTTCCTTTGGCAAGGTATGCAAGTCACTCATTTCCCCTGTGAGCACCCAGATCCCTGTCCCTTCCGAAAGGGCGATTTTTAAAATGGAAACTTCGTTTACCTATCACTCTGACAGGCGGCTGCCGTACCTCATGTTCTTACTGCTGTAAAGCAGAAACCTCCACTATTCTATGCGTGTGTCGCTACAATTGATCACGGGCCTGCAACTAGAGGGAAGTAAATAAGCTGAACCAAGTTAGTTTATGATGCACACTATTGAGACACAGGGGGAAATAAATATTTTCCAAGTGTAGAAGTCAAGAAATTCACTTTCAAACTTCAGAGTGTACTATAAACTACAAGAGGGGGGGGGAAAGTATAGGAAAGAAGACATAAAATATATATTTACTTAACCACCAAATCTACATTAAAATATTAACATTCAGAATCTGACAACCCCACAGAGAAAGGTAGTCAAAGAGAAATGAATTTGATTTCTACTCTTGTCAGCCAGCTGGTTATGGGTTTCCATCTGATTTTTGCAGAAGGATCTAGGACAAGGACTGCGAGGCCTCTGCTCGCCCTGGTCGTGTCATGCTGGCTCACCTGTGCTCCATTCTCTCCTTTATCACACCTTTGGGTGCTGGTGTCTGTGTGTGGTTTTGGTTCAGAAGACATTTGATGTCGAGCCCAAGCTTCTCTGTGGGCTCTGATGAATCCAGGTATTCGTCCTGCCTTAGGGTCCTGCTAACCTCCAATATCTACCTGGCTCCTCTCATTAACTCCACATGGAAATGTGGACACAGCAGACGAGGAGAAGGTAACTGGTCACAACATGGACATTGTGTGTAGATGTCTGCCTGGGCTAATGGATGGGCCAATGTAGAACAAAAGGTGTAAGTAAATCACCGGGAAAAGTGATGTATTACATTGAAAAGAAGACACTTGGGGTGAGGCATTTCCTGAGGTTGTCTTAACCTATAGGACCTCAGCATCTACTCCTTGATTAAGCTGAATCGATTTCCAAACTCATGGACTCCAGTCTGGTGGTTAGGACAATGAAGTTAGTGGGATACATGTTTGAACCTGGATTCTGTCAAGGAAGCTGGTTGGTCTTTTGAGTAAGTTACATGACTTTGTAAAGCCTCATTTCACCAGAAACACAGAGCTACTAACAGTTCTTAACTCTCACAGATCACTGTGTGAGCATTAAAAGTAACACACAGTATGATGCTAACACAATGCTCAACATGTAGCAACCACTCTATAAATAATTTTTGTTCTGCTTTTTATATGTGTGGGTCATGAAGCTAATGCCCATTGTCTCCGTGTTTGGGGACAACTGAGAAGGAAGTAGTTGTTTAGCAGTGGTTAAAAGCTTAGCCACTAAGGAGAGAACCAATAGTGTCCAGCCCTGGCTGGTCCTCCACTTCCATTACATTAGTTAAGTGGCAGTGGACAGACAGATGATTGATTCCATGTCTTTAGACCTCAGTTTCCTTATCTGCAAAACACGGTGATAACAGAACCACCATGGCTGCAACTGTTGTGTGGGTTAAATAAATTAATATGTTCAATATTTGCAACAATACCGTGTCTTCACCAGTAACTACAAGGCACCTAAGAATAGATGTCATATGTAGGAAAACTGATGTAAGAGCAACCCCCGTTAGCTTTGTAAATGGAGGCTGTCAGGTGCCCAGCTTTTGGTGGAGAGGGGAAAGGACCTGTATGGTGTGTGAGCAAGGCAGCCTGGCCCGCTGTGTCTGCGAGCATCAGGCCTGTGGGTCGAGGGTCCAGGGAAGGTGCTCCCCATGAAGGAGGGTAGGGCGAGTCCAGGGCTGGGGCTCACTCAGGAGGCAGTGGCTGGCAGTGCCCTTCCCAGGTGTGGCATGGCTTTTCAGAGAGTTGGCTCCACAGGGAAGGGAGTCCCTAAAGTTGCTGGTAGTATGTTCCAATAGATGTGCTAGGTGGCAACACTAGAAATAACTGCTGTGGGCTACTGAGGGTCCTGGTGAGCTCCTTATGGTTTATAATTCTTTGCAAACTATGCCTAGTTCTAGAGCATTTCACCCCTTCCACCGAATTTTTTCCCCAGAAATTCAGGAGAGAGAGAGTTCCCTAGAACCAACCCAGATATTCCTCTCAGGGTACTAGAATAACTTAGATAAATATTGAAAGAGATATTATCTTATTTGAACACCTCAACCATGCTTATTATTAAACAAGTTATACCAGGTACATTGTTGCATTTTCAGTTAAGTTTTGCATTGAGGAAAAACTATCTGTATCTAAATTGAGAACCCAAATTTGTAGCTTTGGTTACTCTCAGCGAAAAATTATTGCTATTCTAGGACCAGGTCAAGCTTAAAATAGGATCCTAATCTTTTTTTTTTTTTTTTTTTTTTTAGGTTTTTTGAGACAGGGTCTCGCTTTTGTGGTTCAGGCTGGCCCCGAGCTCAGCCTCAAACTTACATCACAATCCTCCTGCCTCTGCCTCCCGAGTGCTGGGATTACAGGCGTGAGCCACCACGCCCGGCACTGTGGTATGTGGTACTGGTTGCTGCTGGGTGTGGGTCTCCACACCCAGTATTGTATGTGGTTACTGGGGAATCAAACCTGGGTCCTTGCGCTTGCAAGACAGGCGCTGGAACCACTGAGCTAACTCCCTGGCCCTAGGATCCTAATCTTTGATTCAATGTCATGAAAGAGAAGGGGAAATCCAACTAACAAACTAGCAAAACCTAGACCAAGAAAAAGGTGTGTGCCATACATTATATGTAATGGGGCTATTTGCTGCCGCTAAAGCTCAACTTGGATAAAAATTCTGTCACATATGCTGATGGTAATATATTTCATCTGAAAATACTGACCATTATGATGTCATTTGCCCTTTTCGAATCTTGGGAGCCAAATATAAATATGACTGTGTTCTCCTTATTTTAGACAAAGGGATTAATAAAATGTGTAAGAAAGCCCTGGTTAGCACAAAGTCGAGTTTACAGCATGATTCTACCACGTATGTCTAGCATTTGTTTCATTAAAATCCAGCTCTGCCATCTCCATTGCTGGGTCAGCCTCGATTTCTGGTTCCACTGGCCAAACTTGTTCCGATGTCTAACACCTAGAGAGGATTCCAGATCTCAGTGCTGTCTTGGTGCCATGTGCATATCACTGGGCATCTGAGCCCCTTGCCTTCACGAGTTTTATTTTATTTTATTTTTTTTGAGACAGGGTCTTGCTTTGTAGTTCAGGCTGGCCCTGAGCTCAGCCTCCAACTCACATCACAGCAATCCTCCTGCCTCTGCCTCCAGAGTGCTGGGATTATAGGCGTGAGCCACCACGCCCGGCACTGTGGTATGTGGTGCTGGTTGCTGCTGGGTGAGTCTCCACACCCAGTATGGTATGTGGTTACTGGGGATCGAACCCGGGTCCTTGTGCTTGCAAGACAGGCGCTGGAACCACTGAGCTAAATCCCCTTCATGAGTTTTATAGATTGAAAGAGTGCTGCGTCCTGAGGAGTGATGGACAACTGAGTATAGCTCCACTCTTCCCTAGGCAAATTTCTCTCTGAGGTTTTCACCATCTTTTTGGAAAACATGTTATCTGGCAATATTAATCATCTTTAGGGCACTGCAAATTCTGTTCCTGTGTCTGTTCTAATACACATTAGTCTCACAAAGGTTTCATTTGAAACTTCATTATCAAGTATCTTGATGGTCTAAATATTCATTTTCAGGAGTTCTTATTGGGCAAAAATTAAAATATATGCTTCCCTGCATCATACAGTTGGATAACATTCCTGATTTTTCACTCTTTGCTCAAGTTTGAATTTTTCCTCCCATCTCTTTGGTGCTATGAAAATGGAAGGGGAGATGCTAAAATGACCCCTCCAACGGCCTCCATCATGTTTTCACGACTCCAAGAAGCCTACTTTGCAAATCATTAACTGCTATACAAATGCCAGCTGTTAAGCTCACAGACCGCTGTTATGTAAGTCAGGACAATCCTTACAGTGACCTGCCATCTCCGCTCTGGCCCTGGTTCATTTCCATGTGCCGATGATGGCCATAAATTAATTGGACTACGAATTTCTTCTGCTGGGCCAAACTACAGCTTCTCTTAAAGGTTTCCTGAGGGAAACACAGCTAAGACAATCATCAGATCAATAAGTGAATGAGCAAATATGACCAGATCGCTGCCACCTAAAACAGAATGGAGACATTATAGCAAACATAAACTAAACTATAATGTCCTTTCCACAAACTGCCACTGGTTTTGGATTTCACAGAATACAGGAACCTTCAAAGACAAGCACTGGGCAAAGGTAACTCTCTTGACAATGATAGCAACTGCAACACCGCACCATTGTGTGGTTGCTAGTCTTCAAATACAGCCCCAGATAGTTCTTGATGTATATACTAGTCTCCCAAGAGAAGCAGCATCCAGTACTGGCATCTGGGCTTGATCTGGGACTTTTGATCAACAGAACAAGGAGGAAATGCTGTTCTAGAACCTCAGAGCTCAGGAAATAAGAATGCCTGGCAACTTCTGTTTCCTCATGCTTAGAATTCATGTTGTACGGAAGCCCAAGCAGGCCCACAGACAGGAAAACAGGCTTGGAGGAATTCCTACTGACAGCCTGTCAATAGAAGCCATCTTGGGTGTGGCCCCAGCCAGAGGTTCTTTCCTCCACACTTCCTAGAGCGAGGAAGAACTGTCTCTGGAGAACTCTGTCCATATTGTAACACTGTAAATAAACAATCTGTGATTTGTTACAAAGCAACCCAAAAGTGAAATGGCCATCTGGGTTAGCAACGTTGAGACCGGGAGGAAGATCAGCACATGCCGGGGTGAGGCATCCACAAACACAGCCCGGCGTCCTGCCTTTCCAAGCAAATCAGGACACCCTCCAGTTGCAGAAGGATCACTGCTGAAGGAAAGATGAGTAACAGCTGCAGCACCAACAAAAATTCCTGAGGATATGTTGATTCACTTAACACTTGCTCAGCTGAAATAAGAAAAATCTTTGCTAAAATAAGAGAAAGTTTTCTGTGTGACAAAGTAAAGGAAACAACATGACAATATTAAGGAAAGAATAAATCTGGTCTCCCCCTTTTCTTGTGGAGGCTGGGAATGCTTGCAAAAACTAAAAAGTCTCTAGTAATCCCTTCTTTTATCCAAAACAGATTGCACTTTTAAGCACAGCCCCATAAACTGCAGGTTCAAAGAACCTGAAACCGAATTAGCATAAAATCTGGAATTCTCATTCCCACCAAATGCGCAGCTGCCATCTGACAGCTCTTCTGCGATTCTGGTTTCAAATGGAAACTGAAAGTAGCTGAGGTGGCACAGGCCTCGGCAGGGACAGCGCCAAAGCCGGCAGGGACGCGGTGGCCCATCCCATATGGAAACCTCCTTACTACTTTTAGGAGTGCTGTTTTGAATTAAAACAAAAAAACTGAGGCTGGATCAGCTGGGACTTCACTGACAAGAGGAGGGCGGGCACCCTTTTTCAGATTTTGCATTACAAATAGCACAAAACTCACCCTGGGATACACTGAAGTTGAAATGCCAGCAGGTATGTTGATTCACTTAACACTTCTTCAGTTTTCTCCTCAGGTCCTCCCAGCCCTAAGCCATTACATTGAATTCTATCAATGCAAAGGGGACTGCTTTGCCTATGCTGAAATGTCAACCCCTCTGGGACAGAAAGTTAGGCATCTTTGTACGGGGAATACTACGTAGCTGATCCCCGAGTACATTGCCAAAGAGGATTTTCTCACCCTAGTAGCCAGGGTGGATCAACTCAGACCTCCTCTGATTCCCCAAAGGACAAAATGAATGAACCCAAGTGACAGCTGGTGGGGGCCGCCTCACTAGCACATGAAAAGCAGGCTGCAGCCCCACAGGGAGGCACAGTCTTCTCCTCCCCTTCTTGAAACCCTCCTGCAGGGCTCGCCTGATCTCCCACCCTCCACGCCCCACTCAGACCATCTGCTCCTGAACTGGGGCGCTGATATTAAGTTAACATCCACCACTCAGGCGAGCGATGGGAGGGGCTTGAGCCACCCAAGCGTGGGAGGCTGCCCTTGGCCTTGTGAATTCCCAGGAACTCATGAGGAAGCAGAGTGGGTCAGCAGAGCGACCCTTGCTTTCATCCGGGTTTCTGTTTCCTTTGAAGTTCCTCTACTCTTAATGTACAACTTTCCATATTCTCCAGGAGACAAAAAACATAGTGAGCATCTGGTATTTACACAGAATCTTAGAGGGAGTTGATGGATTTAATTACAAGTGTTAGTAAAACAGGAAAATTGTAGCCAGGCTTTCAAATAGCCACTCGCCTATAACTAACAAGACTTTTCTTTGTGCTGTTGGTAAAGGATGCTATTTATTTTTCTTGCAATGCATTTTCTTGGGGAAGAAAAAGGTTGTGTAAAAAATACAGTTGTTGGCTGGTGGCTTTTAATTTATGATGTTGTCTATCTTATACAAAGATCGAGCTGCAAACAATATTCTACTAGGCAGTGTGCTTTGAGTTGTTTTTCCATTAGCAGTGGTGGCGATGGATTTTTTTCTTGGTTACCAGTGCTTGCTTACAGCTGACAACACGCGTTTGTGAAATGACCGGCTGAGATTAAGTATACCACATGGGGCTCAGAAAACCATTGCAAAGAACTGACCAATAGGGCGGCTAGAGAACTGACCCCATCTCGTTAGCAGCCGATTCGGACGCGTATTAGAAACTGTTTATAGGCCTGTTATAGAGCATCACAAGGAAGATTCGGGCTGGAAAGATCGACTGGATGAGCAAGGTCAAGAGTCCCAGATTCTACAACAGGTCTAGCTCCTACTGGTGGTGATTTTCAGCAAGTCACTTATTTTACCTTTTCTTCACCGATTGAACTCTCTCTCATTCATGAGGTCTTGTGATATTTTGTGATCTAATACTAGTTTATAAACAAGCAATGTTCCCTGTGCTTAAAAAGAAGGAACATTTTCCTCTTCGCATTTTCTTGTTTATGTGATCAGTTTCCAACTGGCGAGTGCAGTTCAACTTCCTCATCCCAACAGTCGAGGCACAGGCAAGTCCCTTGGGCCCCAGGCTGCTGTCACGTGGTACTGCAGGCCCATTAAACACATTTGTCAGCTTTGTGCTTTAAAAACAAAACCAAGAGGGTAAACGTGTCATCACATACTCTTTAATCTGAAAACCACAAGGGAAGGACGTCAGGAAGAAAGAAAGGGGAAAAAAAATGATGCATACCCTCCCGAGCCCGCACACATCAGAACGCTGCTAAAGTCTAAGGCGAGCTTTTTGTCAGAGTAGACCACTCCCAGCCCAGGAAATGTGCAGACCACATTGGGAACCAATTCAATCATTTCTGACTGCCCCACAATCAAATAAAACAATAAATAGCCTGAACTGGGCTTGAAGGGGAGAGGACCACATGGATTTCCTCTCAGGACTATTTTTTTTTTCAAACATGAAAGTTTGGCTTGAAAAGCGCTTATTGTACGGGCACATGTGGTCTCAATAGGATAGATCTTTAACTGATGAGACGGATTCCAGATTCAAGCACACAATATCAGGATTTAAATCCCCAGAATTTGGTAATGGAAAGTTTGGGTCACATTAAGGGCTGTAGGATCCAGGCAAAAGATTTAGTCTTAAATTAGCCTCCTGAGCAGTCTGAGTGTCCCTGTAAGAAGCACCATCTGTCTCAAATTGTACGTCTTCCCTTTCTCGGCACTTTCTCCTTCGGCAGACCAGAAAATTCCTGGCTTCAGAGCCCTTGTCTGTGTATTTGCTGTTGATTCTGTCAGGATGACTCATTTTTACTTTGCTTATCTGTCTGCTCATGTTTTTCCCAACTTCGTATTTTGAAAAATCTCAAACTTCATTGAAAAGATGAATGACAGTACGACTGGCATTCACAACCTTTCACTTCTAGTCCTTAGTGGGTAAAATTCTGTCAGCTTTCCTTGTGTCTTGCTACCCTTGAACTGTATCCATTCATTTATTGACCCATTTAGTGCCTGTACAGGGGGAAGGCATAGCCTCTCAGATTCCCTTCCTACACTTCCCTTGAGTTGCTAACCTCAGGGGTTGGCATCTAAGACTGGCACTGGGGCTCACTTACAAGTGGATGGTGTTCCATTCTCCGAGACACCACATGCATGTCCTAACTACATCCTGCACATGCTGGGCTTATCTCTCTTGTGTTCTCTTGCCTCCAGGACGGTGATGACTAAGTTCAGCCAGGGGACCCCTTGGAAATCTCTGGGCTTGCTGGTCAACCAGTAATAAAATTTATACTCACTAGGAGAAATTTTCAAGAAGGTTCTGCTTTCGTGGAGAGCTGAAGGCATCACTGGGTGGAACACAGATTATAGGAGGTTTGCTCCGGATATTAGCATTCACCTGATAGAAAAGGTAGTATTTGCCTATTTTCTGGCCCTGTTTCCTCATTATAGAGTGGAAAGTATAATGTGCCTATCTCAGAGCTCTGAGGATTAAATTAGCTAGACCAGCACCTGGCACATAGCAGGCATTCAATAACTGTATCTATTACTGTTGCTATAAGTGTTCCTGGTATGTCTGGCTTCTTTTGGTACCAATTCGAGGAGAGCCGAAGGGCAAGGCAAGGTTTGGGTATGCATTTGGCCACAGGAGCCTTTTAATCTCATCCAAACCTCCCCTTACCCCCAAAGCCCTAGGAGAAAGAACCTCAGGACATGCAATGGGGAAATACTCAGAAGGAGAGGAGAACTGAGAAAGGAACTGAGAAATGGCAAACATCTTATAGGTCCTGTAGGATAAGGACTAAGAAAAGGCAGTGGGTGGGTGGGCAGCTTGGGAGGTGTGCAGAGAGCCGCAAGAGGACCGTCAGAGGCCGAGATGGCAGACCGATCACATAGTGAAAGTTAAGTAAGTGGCTAAAGTGGTAAGAAAATAGATGCCAGTCAGGAGCAGAGACCCTGAGTGCCACTTACTCTGTGTTCCCAGACCACTGTGTCCACGGAAAGCGAATGAGAATGCTGGAAGGAGAAGACCGTTACGGCATGCTGCAAGTCCTTCCACACTCCGTGGGCCCCATCTGGGTGCTGTGACGGCATGGAGAGGGCTCGTGGGAAAGCCCCGGGGGACAGTCCCAGCTCAGAACAGCCAGGGGTGGCCCTGCCCCAGTGGTCCGCGTGTGAGCAGAGGCTCAGGTGGTCCCAGCTTGCAGTCGCTAGAGCCCCCCGAAAGCTGTCCTGCCGGCTGCCGTCCCGATTCCTCACCCACCAAATCCAGGGCAGGAGAGAACCACTGAATGTCCCATGAGAGCTGAGGCGGACACGTCCTAAACATGGATTTTCTGCTGAATCCCTCGGACTCTCCGTAACGAAGCTGTTCATTTGGGAGGCATTTTCCAAGAACAAGGTGGGAGGGATTCATTTGAAATGTTTCTGTAGCACAGACCACAGCGGATGGGGAGTAAGAAGCATAATAATGGGACAGAAATTGCCCAACTGAATCATGGGTTGCAAGAGAGGTACATCAAGTCACAGGCCAAGAGCGCTTCCTGTGTTGCTTTTAAGAGAAATCACCAAATGCAAAAGAACTTGATAAATACTTTCCAGAACAAAACACAATTGGTCGCAATGGGATCCGGCGCTGTTCCTCATTAGTTACCCTTCACTAGCGAGACAAGCTCCATATCTCACCGAAATCCGTCGTGGATTCTTTCTAGTTTGTTGGGAAATGTGACTATACATTTCCTTTTTACTGCACGCTTTCTGAGTCCGCTTTTAAATCTAGAGTACATGCTTAGCTCCCTCTTCCCACAGGAAAAGGAGCTTTGGCTTCCAAAGAGGGGTAAAGGCAGGTACCAGGCAGCTGCCTTTGAAGGGGCTCGCGGCGGCAGAGGAGGGGGGGGAGGCCAGGCGGCCATTATCAGTGGCTACCAGGTGCCAGGGGATCACGTTAGGTGATAAAACACTTGGCTGACACCAGAAAAAAGAACCATCACTCCTCTCCTACCCCACCCTCACTCCCTAGCTCCCGCTCTTTTTTTTTTAAGGGAAGCTTTTTACCCTCATTAAATGAAACCTTATCTCTGAAAGACTGCAATCCTCAGCAAATGACAAGTGCGCCTAATCTCATTTTCTGACAAGTGATTCTGACAGCACCTTCCTTTTGATTTCTGAGACATGTAGTTAGACATATATTAATCTGTCAGTCATCATCTCTAGGAAGAATAAAAAAAGAGAGAGAAAGAAATGAACGTTTGTGAGTATGAAGGCGAGACAAGAGGCCAAGACACCTATTTAACCTGTGTCTGAGCATGCCTTTCTCAATCCACCCCTCCTGCTCTCCTTCAGGCCTAGGGATACCCGCGGAGGGGCCCTGGAAGCAGCCCACTTCCGGAGCCGGGGACGGGCCCCAGGCATGCCAGGTCACAAGGTCTGGTGGAAGGAGCATGCTCTCTGGAGTGAAGCATACTAGGTTCAAGTTCCTATCCTGTCTCCTCCAGCTGGCTGGATTATACAACACCATTTTCTGAACTGCAGGACCCTGTCTGTTGTGTAGGGCTCGTGCTATCTATTAGCTTTAAAAATTAGGTGGCATTTATCCAATGCACGTATTAACATACTGGAGGCACCCCAGACACAGGGACACTTAACTGGTATTTTGGCTAAAGCCTCCCAGAAATGGAAATAGAGGATTCTAACTTAGTGTCTAACAGTGACAAACAACATATTTTGCACCAGGGTACAAAGATGAGTAAAACACAGACTGGTCTCAGAGAGCTTATAGCCAGAGCAAAAAGGTATGAGCAAGGCCGGGGATTTAGCTCAGTGGTTCTGGCGCCTGTCTTGCAAGCACAAGGACCCAGGTTCGATCCCCTGGTAACCACATACAATACTGGGCGTGGAGACTCAAGCCCAGCAGCAATCAGTACCACATAGCACAGTGCCGAGTGTGGTGGCTCACACCTTTAATCCCAGCACTCGGGAGGCAGAGGCAGGAGGATTGCTGTGATGTGAGTTTGAGGCCGAGCTCGAGGCCAGCCTGAATTACAAAGTGAGACCCTGTCTCAAAAAAAAAAAGAGCAAATGTGATCTTTCTAAGCAGGAGAATGAAACAACTCAGATCAGTGGTCTTCCCTTTGACCACGGCATCTACATCTTTTTGTCGAGCTTGATGAACAGTTTCCCCCAAAGGCCTGCCTGAGGAGCAGGGAGGCGGCGGGAGCTGGAAGTGTCTGTGTGTGTGCATGCCCTTTGTTTGTGGTGCTCTCCTCAGGCCATGTCTGGGTGACCACAGTCTCTGGCAGGTGCTGGTGAGATGTAAAATGAATCAGTCAAACTTGTTAATAGGACGGAGGGTACAGAGGGTAGAGAGGTCCGTGAGTTTAAAGGGAGAGGGGTTGTTTATACCCTGATCCTGAGGACAACTCCAGAACTGCCCTTAGAAATCTGAGAGGTTATAAAGGAAGTTCCCATGGTTACCGAGACATCAGCCAACCACACACACCATATAGCATCTGCCCTGGGCTGTGACCGGATCCGACAGAGAGACCAGCGGTGTTTTCTGGGTCACCTCTTGCTCCACATTCTCTGAAGCCCTGTCCACTTGTGGCCGCGTAGCCTAGAACCCTGTCCTCGGGGGAAACAGGCCTGAAGAACTTCCCTCTGCGCTGGTGGCTCAACTTGACAGCTAGAACTTATCCTCTATGTCCTCTCCTTGTTCGCTAATAATAGCGACAAATCTTAGTGAGATTAAAAATTTCAGTTGTCTGATTCAATGCTTGCTGTTTTTCTGACACACGCAGATGAGGATAAGGCCTTATAGGTGGATGGAATCAATTATAATTTGATTAAGACAGAGCAGAAAGAAAGGAAGTAATAACAATAATCATTTCATTTATCAAGGCTTCCCTCGCCACCCAGGCTCTTGGTGTGCAGAAAAGGCAATTAAAATAGGGTTCAGTTAAAAATATCATAAAACAGAAATCAAATAAAATATTAAAAAGCCAAAGTGCCATGATTAAATAAGAGTCTTTGAGAAGAGGATCCTCAGATAATAACAGTCTAGAGAGAGCAGGAAATCGGCCGCAGAGCAGGGAGGAGACACACTCGAGGCACATCGACAGTGAATCGTACTGTATTGTTCTAGCGCAGAACCTTTGTTTTACTGAACAGTGAAAAACCAGCTCCCCTGGTCACTGTACAAGTGTGTAACTCATCTTCATTTTACATTTCCAATTCTTTTTTTCGAAACAGGGTCTCACTTTATATAGTTCAGGCTGGCCCTATGTAGCGCAGAGGCAGCCTCAAACTCACAGCAGTCCTCCTGCCTCTGCCTCCCAAGTGCTAGGATTACAGGGGTGAGTCACCACACCGGGCACTGTGGTATGTGGTTACCAGGGATTGAACCTGGGCACTTGCACTTGCAAGGCATGCACCAGAACCTCTGAGCTAAATCTCCAGCCCTACATTGCCAGTTCTTAATGGCTCTGTACTCTTCTGCTTCTCTGTACAAAGGCGCGCCTCCCCCACTGACCTGTCTGGGAAGTACTGTGCCTTAGTTGGAATTTACTAATTGTCTTCACTGTCTTGCCCTGTACAACAAGGCAGCATACTCAGCTCTCTTGAACCAAAGAAGAATCAAGCAAGAAGCACAGAGAAAATGCTGTAATTATGACTGTTCGTGCAACAACCTCAACATTCAAAGGAGACACCAGGAATTATTTAATGTGAACTATGGCTCTATTAAAAATCTGAAAAGAAAAAAAAATTATCTATCAACACTGTCATGTACAAAACAGAGAGATTTAGGAGACCTGAGTTCTAGTCCTAGTTCTGTGACTTTGGGCAGGTCACTCCAATCTCTCTGAGCCTCAGTTCCCAAGTCTCTAAATCATGGGGACCGGGCTGTGTACATGTAAATCCCTTGCATCTCTGTGGCTCTCTGCTCAGCTGTGTAAACAACCAAGTTTTTTCTCTGCTGAACCCTCCACACCTCTGCAGAAAGCTGGGGAAACCAGATCCTTGGAAGTATATCATCTGAATAACCAGAAGGGATGTAATTAAAATCAGGGTTCTGTTCCCACAAACACATCCAAAGAGCTTCCCATAAAAATGTCACGGTCATTAACAAACCTGCAAAGCACACACTGCCGCCCTCAAGCCCCACCCAGCTTCAGGGCACCTTTCTGACTCAGGGACCCAGGCTGTTGTCCTCACCTCCCAGAGAGCCAGCTTTGCTCTGGGCTGTGCTCAGGTGTGTTTAGCCTGTGGCTTTCAGCGAGAAAGGAGCATTTTCAAGTCTTGCAGGGGCATGCATAGCTTTCTGGAATTTTAGAAATCCTCACGGTGATGAAATGACGAGGGGCCAGCTTGTGTCTGAACAGTCCCGCGACAGCTCTAAAGACTCCTCTTTCCACTGCCTGCAGAGCAGTTTCCAGGTTGGTTTCTTGGAAATGTGGCTCTGGGAGAAGACCTCTCCCCGCCCCATCTCCATCACCCTTCCCAGGGACAGGTGTCTCTGCTCCAGTCCTCTAGGGCTCAGGGATGCCACAGTTTGGGCCAGTCCCTGGCACTGCCTGACAAGAGCGAGATCTATTTCTGGCATTCCCCTCCACTTTTAACACCCTTATGTCATGCATTCACCCAGACTGGCCTCTCGGCCCAGAAATTATATTTGTTCTGTCAACTGGCTAACTTGATAAACTTGTCGCACCCGAGCTGGAGAACTCAGGGACACCGGTGACAGCTGGGGAGGCCCGTTTTAGCAGTGTGTGCCCGGGAAGATCTCCAGTGAACATCAGAGGAGCGTGTCCTCCATCGCGCCTTACTCATGAGGTCCGGCAGGAGAAGCCTGGAAAAGACGATGAGTTCTCAGACACTTCTTGCGTCGATTCTCCGAGGACGGACACTGTCTTTGGTTGTCTATGTAGTCTCCAGGGCTTTCTCACAGACAGCGTCTCATGACACCAAGGTCCTGTGCATCTGACCTGCTGAGGGTGTCTGCACAGTCTTGTTACCCACAGTGCACTGCCAGGTCCAGTGTTCCCCGTGACACCTTATAGGGGCAGAACCCAGCTAGTCCTGGACTCTGCTGCACGCTGACATCTGGGGACCATGGCCCTGCACACTGAGGAGCCGCAGAGAGCTGAGTGTGTCCAGAAATGGCCAGAAACAGCATGCTCAGAACTCAGCACAGGAAGAGAGCCAGCCCTAGCACGGACTGCGCTCTGACTTCACACAGGTGGTCATGCTACGAACAAAACCCCCAGTGTAAGCAGGAGCCCAAAGGTGGCAGGAACAGGTGTGCTCATTTACGAGTCAGCCACCTGTGTCGAGTCAGCAGAATTTCACCTCATGTTGGAAAACGAGATTCCCGGCCTTCCAGAATTTTGAACAAGGCTCAGCTATGGGTCAGCAAGCTTTTTTTCCATGTTCCTAACTAGTTTTAAATGCAGTTTAAACCAGTTCCTGCCAGTTTTAAATGCAATTTTGTGCCTGGTCTAAGCTTAGTTGGATTTTCCTCCCAGTACTTGTAGGTTGAGAGACCAAGAAAGGGAAAAGAAAGGCTAAGGTGATTTCTTTGGGGGTCTTGTGTCAATCTTCCAGAGGGTAGTTCGAAGCTCTCAAAGCAGCCCAGTGAGAGACTTCTTTATCGGTTTTGCTTTTTAGGCTGGATTAATAAATCCCGATTTCTTTCTCAGCACAGGTATATTTTTCATTTGCTGATGATGGTAGAAAGCCTCCTGCTCACATCTGTATTATAATAAATGCATTATAAATGAGTAACTAGGAAACAGTAAGGAAATGATGTTTTACTTTTAAATGCTAATTACGAAGCCCTGGTGCAGTTAATGTGCAGGGTGTTCTGTCAATTTTTAATGTTTATGCCAAGTGTAGTCTTCAATTTAACATGAGCTTTTAATCCTTTGAGTACTAAATTGCCTTTTAATGCTTGCAGAACAACATTGTGTTTGCACAAAGTCAGGTCTAAAAAATGTATTTAGTACAAGGTGTGTTGTGCGAAGGCAGAAGGGGGGAGGAGGGACCTTCTCCCTCAGGAAGATGGTAGTGGAACCCAGCAAAATCAACCAGCTTCCTGATCCCTTCAACATCCTTCTCTGTCCTTTCTGAGGCTGCCAAGAGTGTCCCCTCTCCTGGCACTGATTTAACCCTGTGGTGACAGCTTCCAGCTCTCAGGAACACAATCAGACCCAGAGTGTGTCTTGCCCACTCAGAAGAATACAGCAGGCGCAGGTGCAAAGGAGAAGCTGCCTAACTTTCTGACCACCCTCGTGCACACTTCAAGGTCGAAGGGAAAGAAACTCTAAGATTATCGGGGATACAGAGACATTTGCTATAGCCACATGTGTAGAAAATATAAAAGCACGATAGGAAAATTTAGTCACTTCCTATAAGTAAAAGGACTAGAGACTTTCTGATAGGAAGTGGGGCCAGGAGCACTAATGGGGAGACAATGGGGTGAGAAGAAATTCAGTGGGGTTTGGAGCTGATTCCACTCTGGGGCACCACTGCCTTTGCAGGGAGCTGCCACTGGTCTGCTTCTCCAGCAGGGGAAGTTCATGACTTCAGTCTGCTCTGTAGCCTGAGTCTCCCTTCGAAATCCCATTTCTCCTGTGCTCTCACTGCACCCCACTCAACAATTTTCTTGCTTGTCCTTGGCCGGAGCTCTGCATAAAGATAGAAAGTCCTAGCTGGGCGCTGTGGTACACAACTGTAATCACAACACCATGGAGGTAGAGGCAGGAGGATCACAAGTTCCAAGCTAGCCTGGCAACTTAGTGGGACTCCGTCTCAAAAGTAAAAGTAAAAAAAGCTGGGGCTGTCGCTTAGTGGCAGAGCGCTTCTAGGCTTGATCCCCAGTACCTCAAACCAAAAATAAATCCAACAAAGACTTAGCCCTCTGTGTAGTGTGGGCCACCTTTCTAAGTGCTTTATACATGGGCTGGAGAGACAGCTCATGTAGAGCAATCTAACATGGGGAAGGCTCTGGGTTTCTTCCTTAGCATCACAAGAAAGGAAACAAGAAGTGTGCAGGCTAACTTATGCAATCCTTCTAATCAGCTACAACGCCGTGAGCAGTACTCCCATCCCCTGCGGATGGTGAAACCAGGACACAGAGGGTCTGAGTAACTTGTCTAGGCTCACACAGCTGGTGCTCAGTGGATCCAGATTTGGACCTAGTCTGTTTGATTCCAGAGTCCTAGGCTGTCAAGCAGATCAAGTGCTACCTCCCTGTCTCTCCTGAAATGACCTTCCCGGCACCTGTCATCAACCAGGCGCCTCTGTGGGGCTCTTCTTGATAACCACTCTCTCCCACCAGCCCCTTGCATCCTGGGAAGGCGGGGGTGTGAGGCCAACTCAGAAACCTTTTTTCATATAAACTATAGCTTTGGTTGAGTATCGGCAGTTGCGTGTAGTGTCAGGCACATGCCTGGACAGGTCAGAAGCAGCCCCCTTGCCAACCTCGTGCCAGGCCACCAACACATCCCACCAGCAGTCCCCAAAGAAAGGCTCCCAACACCCTCTATTGGGAACTACAATTTCTGGAAGAACCGTGCTTGTTTCCCAAGTGTTTTCCTTTAGTGATTAGGCATTCAGCAAGAACAATGGCCACAAATATACACTTAGTCAACTGCCTAATGATTAAATAATACATCACCAAAATTTGAATATAAAAAGGCCATCTTTACATGGGAAAGCTAATGGGCCTGCTTGACAGACTCCACTACAGCTGCTGAGACAGAGAGGGAAGTGCAAGTGGAAAGAAATTACGAGGTTTCATCACTTCGAAAGTTCAACAACAACACAGAATGCCACACAGAGTCCAACAGCTGCCATTTACTCCAGGAGCAAGTGGCCACCCTAAATACAGGTTTTTATGAATCTGCTTATTACATGGTCGGGCCACGTTATAATTTGATGCGGAACCATACATTACCCTTACAGGTACAAGTACAAATGACTGAAGGGACAAGGCAGGTCTGGAATTATGGAAAGACAACAAACAGCAAGGGGTCTTTGTCTTCTTATATATTAAAGTGAGACTTTTAAGATGTTAGTCTAGTGCATGAACCAGAAATGTCAATTCATACAAAGCCTGTCTGCCCGCCTTGGCTGAGCGGGCCCTGTCTACTCATCTTTAAACTCATCTACTTTGTTTCTACTTTGGCACAGTCAGAAAACAAGTAGAGCTGGTGGGTCACTGGGTTCAATTCAACTTGACTTCACCAAGACCACATCTCTATTAGCAACACAGCATAACTCATACTCACATGCAGTAGGGATTTGAGTCACTCCCTATCTGCTAAATGTACGATCCTTCTATCATCCAGGGTTGTTACCAGTATGCAGCTGCCTAGCAAAGGGCTACGTTTCCTTGCCTTTTGCAACTGGTAAAGGCCACATGATTGGCTCTCGGCAGTGGCTCCCAGGCTATCAGTGTTGAAAGCGCCTTTCCACGGCTGGGTGGATACAGAAGAGCGGGAAGCAAAGCCACAAGCGAAAAAGAGGCAGGTCGCTAAGACTGCGGGGAAGAGAGTCATGTGCTGACCAGGCCATCTGCGAGGAGACTGCTGACACAGACAGGAAAAACCTCTAGTGGGTTGAGTTTTTTCTCATCCTGGGTTCTACCTGATACAGAAACTAAGTTTATTCTGATGAATACATGGAACCACCAGTTACCCTAAAAATGGCCTTTCATTGTTCCACAGAACTTATTATCTTTCCTCTATAAAGCAAGGATAGCTGAAAATTACTACAGATATCCAGATGAAGCAGCAGGGAAAAGCAAGGAAGAACAGCAAAAACAGCTATCCTTTCTTCAGCTCAGGATTCAGTATTTGGGGGAAAACCCCACAACATTAATTTATACAAAACTACACACTGAAAACATAGAGAACTCAATGCAAATTCCTTCCCGCCATCACCACCTGCAACCTCCCTGCTCTGCTGCCGACCAGGCAAGAGGGGGCAGATGCCAAGCTGGAAAAGTGCGTACTTAGGCCAACCTTGTAATGAGGCGCAGGTAGGGCCAGAAGGATTTCTTTGTAACACTTGCTTCCCCTCCATTACGGAACTTTCTCCCAAGCAAAGGCGGGAAGACAATGACATTATTATTTTCTCATTTGGGATGAATTGCTGCAGGTATGTAGGCAACAGCACCAGAGGGATGATTTATGAAGCCCGCCCATCTCTCCCAGCCCCACGAAGCAGCTCTAACTGGCTATCGCACGGGGGTTAGGGCTCTCTGATGAATCACTGCCCAAGCGTTATCTTCCAGGTAACCTGCTGGGTTTGAAAATGAGGATTGTTTCCCAGGTAACAATTGGGATTCCTCTTCCCTTCCTTGAAGACTCTCTGCCTCGCTAGAACCCACGTTTGTGCTCAGCACGGAAGGTGAGTGGTGGTTGTGGTGCCTGAGCCATGATGAAGCCTTGCATCCTCAGGGTCTACTCACTTTTCTGAGGCGCTACATGAGCACGCAGCAGCCCAGACTTTGTGCTCATTGTGCAGGAGACAGAAACCTTCCGGCAGTGGCCGGAAGGATGACAGAACCCAAGCTTGGCTTCTCTGTCGGCTTCCCAGCAAACGCTTGGAGAAACTGCAAGAGAAGCTTCCAATTTCTCCCAAGCACTGAAGGTCTCAGGGCAGAGATGGTGATTATTAGCACTCCCGGTTTTATTTATGACATAAAAATTTCAGACCACAGTATCTGAACAGACATTCCCATCCCTCCAGGAGAGGGTCCAAAGCTGACACTCCCAGCCAAACTTGTCTACTATTTGATGTATCAGGAGCAATGTTTCACTTGATTCTTACTGAAGGGAAGATATTTTTATTCCTATGTTTCAGATGAAGCTCAGGAAGTTGCCTGAGGTCACAGGTTTATAAGGTGGTAGAGTGACAGCTCCAAATCTGAGTCCAAACTACGTGCACATTCTGCGGTCTCCTCCCTCTGCAGTCCTCCTGTGTGCCAGGGGGAGGGAACAGCCCCATTTACTACTCCAAGCTTACCATGCTTTCTCGACCTTTGTACGTGCGTTTTCCAAAGGGAGACCTTCCTACAACCCTGTCCTCGCAACCTGCTTCTCTGAGAAGAAGACCTCGCCCTTCAAAGTCCACTGAAGAAACACCTTCCCAAAGATGGCAACCAGAGGCACGAGCAGGCAGTTCATGTTCCTCCCGCTATAACCCATATTCCATCTGGGGTTTGGTCCCTCTGCCCTGTCCTGGCTCCCGTCTCAGGTCCCTTGGTGGCGTGGACTAGAATAAGAACAGTGAGAAACTGCCCCACTGTAGCAAGTAGAGAGAAGGTCACTGCAGACCATGACAGGTGTTGTGAGAACAGGGATGACCCCGGAGCTGAGAAGCCTCCATCTGAGCAGAGAGCACTGTGGAGTACATAATTCAATGACTACACTCCAGGCCGGGCACACAGTAGGTCTCTATTTGCTTGCCAAGTCCCTCAGCGAGGGAGGACAACCTGTCTAAAAGCAGACTCTTCAAACACTAACCTGCTATGTAGCTGAGTGACCACGAGCGAACCATAACAAGGCTCCCATCCCCCACATCTACAAAAGGTCAAGAAAACTGGCTGCCCGGTGAAGGCAGAGTGAGAGGAGGCATGTGCTCGATTAGGCTGTGCCCGTACCACGTGAAATGCTGTGTGATGGTGACTGTTGACTTCAGAAGAAGAGACTATAGCAGCTACTGGATAAGAGATAAAGAAAAGTGCTGGGGTTTCCTTCGATTTTACCCATTGGGATCTCAATGGTCTTGCCATACTATAGAGTGTAAAGTATCTGTTGTGCCTGGGGCAAATCATACACTTAGTTTTCCATCTTTTCTCTGAAACTACAGTCACTTTGAAAAGCCACGCACAGAACTAGGTGCCTGGATTGATCCTACAAACGGCAAATGAGCTCCGGGCTTGACAGCACAAAGTCTGAGGTCTGGGACTTGAGGAAGCTTGCAAGCTCTTCAGGGAAAGACACATCACACAGAGAGCTCACTTATCTGCAGGGACATGACAGACATCTCCAAGGCCTCTGTTTGCTGACCCTGCATGATAAAGGGCCGTGTACTCTCACCCATCTCGTGTGCACCATCTCCTGCCACTGTCTACCTTCCCCTTGCTTCGTTTTTTTTTTCCCATGGTGACAGTAGAGATGCTATCTACTGTCTCTGGGGCTCTAGGTGGTCATCTCTCCCTGCTGAACCCCAGCTCCCCTGCAGTGCCTGGGCCAATGTCCCCCTGATGAATAACAGGAAGGACCCTCACCAGAGGCAGGTGCTAGTAACACCGCATTTACTCCAACGCTGGATTCATTTAACACGTCCAAGGTCACAGAGTCAGGAAGGGACAGCGCCGCTGAGGAGCCTAAAGGAGCCATCCGCTTATGGACAGCATCTTCCAGGCAGGAAACACAGGGTGTGGGGAAGAAGGGAGGGGTGAAAAGTTAACAGCCTTCACTTCCAGGCCACACCTAGGCTCCTGACGTCAGAATCTAAAGAGCTTGTAGAATTCAGAATTACAAAGCTTGCTGGGAGGTTCTAACTTGCAGTCCAGACTGAGAAACAGCTGTCCCAGGATGCCCCGCGATGTAGGAGGGGGAAGTGGCTGCAGTTGGGTGGCCAGGGCAACAAACTGACAGTGACCCTGCCTCCTGTTGCTGCCTGCCTCCCACTGGTGATCCAACCCCTCCCCCTTTCAGAGCTAAGGCCAATCTCACAGCAAGACGCCTTGCCCTGAGAGAGAACACAGAACACAGGGCAGTCAAGCGCCCCAAAGACGCTTTCAGTCCTGTAAGACCATCCAGCAGCCCCCTCCGCCCACCAGGAAGGAGACTGGAAAACCAGTTTAGATTCGCAGGAAAGCTGGTATTCAAATCACCTAAGGCCCCAGCGCAGGCTGCCATGCATGTTAGGGCTTGTGAATAATAAAAGGGGAGCTTGTAATTCTACAAAAAAATGAAATCTCCCCATTTCTGCAGAATAAACAAAAACAAAATAATACATTAGCTCTGCAATATGTCTGTGCTTCAGGGCTTCTGACTATCATTAAAGTTGGATTTTATCCATGACAGATTTCTCCGCTCCCCTTGTACCCCGCATAAGAAAACACGCGGCCTTTCCTTCTCTTCCTATTTTCTATCTCTGTGTGGCTTATCTGTACTGAGCTACAGAGGAAGTTGCTAAGACAATGGGCTCCAGTTTGCAATTCTTTGCCTGTTTTCCCTGACACATCTCTGAAGGAGTTCTTAAGATTCCTACAGGACACAATGGAAATAAGCACCCTCAGAATTTAGGCAGGAAGCTCCCCAGAAACCTGGGCTTTCGGCTGTGGAAGGAATGGGGGACCAAGAGAGGGGCTGCCGCTCTGGGTTCAAAGAAAATCAGCCTGGTGAGGGGCTGGATCCACAGAGGAGATCAAAGGCTCTCGCCGGTGGCAGCAGCCAGTGCCAAGGTGGCAGGAGAGCTTTGAAGCTCTCCTCTGAAGAGACCCGGCACCTCATTTCTCTGTGCACTAGCGTGTGTGCCAGTGTGTGTGTCGGGGTTGCTCATGGGGTACCCCAACTTCCATCTTTCTCAGCCTCGAAGCCGAGATGTTTGGGCCCATTTTTAAAAGGAACTTGACTGTATCCATAGCAGGTACCTATCAGGCTAGACTGCAGGCCCAAAAGTCACAGACTAAAAGAACACCAGACAGCGCAGGGGAATGGGAGACACGCGTTAGAGTCAAACCCTGCCCGCTTCTACATTACCAGAAAGTAGTTAAGGAAGGCAGCATTACTTCTGTGGTTTTCCTCGCCCCTCTTCCTCACCTGAGCAGACAGAGTACGGTGATTCAAATATATCCATGCAGAGGAAGAAAAAGAAAACCAAAGAGGCTCGGATTGCCATGTATTGGGAAACTAGTCACTTGCAAAATCCAGGCTCAGTGGAAGCAATCCTCATGGGCCTTGAGGGGATCAAGTTCTCAAGCTCCTCCCTGCCCGTCCCCAGAAACATGAGGTTACTTGTTCACACGTGGTCAAGTAGGATTTGGATGACTGGAATATCAACTTCGCTGCTCCACACCAAGGTCCCCTACTATGCAGGCTGGAAAAAAGCCCTGTGACAGCTACAGGTTGGGTTATAGCTCAGACGCCTTCGTGTAGCAGTGACGTTAGGGAGAAAAAATAGCAGCAAATTAGCTACTTGGAAATATGCAGAGATGGCTCCACAAGTGGCCTGGGCTGACAGGGCAACTCACATCCAGCTTTGATGTCTTGATAGGTCTTTAACAAACTCTCCTTCCGTTATCCAGCTGCTCAGCTAATCAGATATTATTACCGCCTTTGTGCTTGCTTTCCCAGCTCTCTCTCTGTTTATCAGGGCTGCCTTTACTGTAAAAAGAGCTCCACAAGGATCCCTATCTAAATATTTCACTTCTAATACAAAAGTCTGTATTTTGCATTCCAGAGAGACTCTACAGCTCCTCTGGATAAAAAGTAGCTCCCCTGCCTCTTAGAGGGGGAAAAAAATGAGCCGATTTTAGTTATGCGTGATCTTGATGGAATTTTCCTGTATCCTTGCATGCAGAACTGGCGAGGCAGACCTTAAGACTGCGGGCTAACCCCAGCCAGCACACGCCAAGGATGTCTACAGCGAGCATGGACTGGCAACCACATCCTGCTCACCCCGGGCTTCGTCCTGACAGCAGAAAACCAGAAGGGACATTTGGGAGAGCCGCAAAATGCCATCAGCCAACCATGGAGAAATCATCAGAGGGCGCTTGAGGAGTTCCAGAGAAGGGCACACAGAGCCTTGGCATTTGGTCTTCTCTGGTCCTAGTCCTTAAGATCATGACTAGAGCTGGGCGGGGTGATGCACGCCCATCATTCTCCCGGCACTCTGGGAGGCTGAGGCAGGAGGACTCAGCTTTGAGCCCAGCCTGAGCAACTTGGAAAGATCCTGTCCTGGTAAAGGAATTAACTGACTGATTTTTCAAAAATAAAAGAAAAATAGCTGGAGGATATGGCTCAGTGTTGGGAATGTTCCCAGGATCGATCAATCAATAATCATTATGAGGGCTAGATTCTTGCTACAGATACGACTTGGAGAAAAATGTCACACCATTGCTTATAGAATGAGAATGAATCTTAAGTCTCAAAACTCTGCACATGGGCCAGGGGTTGCTTCTCAGCTACAATGTACCATTAACAATTCTGCCCCCTACGAGGCAGGGTCCAGACAGATTCCAACCCCTTCTGGCTCAAGAACAGTGATGGGCCAGTGGCAGGAAGATGGATGGTCAAATACCCTAGGGAATTATGGAGCTTTGCCCAGGACCTCACTAACTGGTTCAGCAGCTCCGTGACACCGGGTTGCCTAATAATTGGCCTATGCAAACACAACCGTGTTGCGCTTCAGCTCAGTCAACTGCCAACTTCCTGTAGCAGGATGAGTCAATTGTAACCGCCTCACCAGGGCCTATCAGGCCCCTGGGGCCTACTCTTAGCCACCTCAACTGCTGTCTTTCTCCCACTCTCTGTGGTCAGGCCATAGTTCTGCCCCTCTGTGTAGATCTCCAGGCCTTGGATACATCAAATGAACCTGTACCTCAGGCCCTTTCCACCTGCCTTGAACACTTCTCATTCCAGGTCTTCCTACGCTCACTGCCTCACATTGTTCAGCAACTTCGAGGTCACCTCCTGAGAGAATCCTTCCTTGAACACCTGAACTGAGAGTAACCCCTCCCGCCATTTTTTTCCACAGCCATGCACAGTACAGACAACTGTCACAGAGATATGGTGTTTAATAAAATGTACTAAACGAACGAGTGTGTGCTCAGTCATTTCAGATGTCCTCCGTGAGGGACACCAGCAATAGTCACCATGGTTTCCTAACGTCGACACACGACACATTTTCTTCCCCTTCTCCTATTACTTGTTTTTCCCTTCTTTACCCACAGCCTCAAAGTTTGTATCTGATGTGGAAGTCCGACTCAGAAATGACATTTCCATTCTGTCCTGCTGCTATGAGTGGTTATGTGGCAGAATTTTGGCAGCTTCTAGGGACTCCTTCTGATCCTGTTTTTTAGCTTTCTTGTTCCTTTGGCCCTTCCACTGGCATCCATCCTGCTGCTTGGAAAGGACAATGTCATGGCTAAGCACCATACTGGTCCTTGAGAAGAAGGTCACGTGGCGCATATGATGTAGGAAGGTGTGTCCTTGAAGACTCTGAGGAGCATAGCTCAGGACCCTCAGCATCCAGGCTTTTACAGAAGAAAGAAAGAAAGCCCCTAACTTTTAAAAAGCACTGTTACTTTAACCTCTGAACCTCTCCCATTTTGGTTATGTTTATTGTTTACTACTGAACATTCCATCTAGGGGAAAAAAAGATCAAGTTGAAATGAGCAGATAACACGCTGGATTCTTTTTGGTCCTTCACGTCCTTCTCTGATCTGCTATACACCGTGATGGGTGCAAGAACTCCCACGACAGAAGAAGGAAGTGACTCAGCAGTGGACTCTGAAGGTCCAGGCTCCAGAACCAGTCTGAGTCGAGCGCAGAACCCTGACTCAGTTTCTTCAGTTCTTATAGCTTTAACTCCCCATCTGTGACACACAGAGTACTGAAGGGAAGTACTAAAGGAGTATGCATGCAAACCCTCTGGAGAATACAGTCTTTCTACAAACATAAGGTAGTTCTGAATTAGCTCTGCTTGACACTTCAAAGAATAAACCTTGGTACCACCAAAAAAAAAAAAAAAAAGAAAAAAAAAATCAAAGATCAATCCAAATCTTACATTCCTTCAATAACTTTGTATAGTTTTATATATGTATATCAAAAATCCCAGAGCCAAGTTATTTTTAGATCATGAAATTAAATGACAGAAAGTATTCCACGAAATAGAAGATTGAAAAAATAGAACCCTTTACATTTATTTAGAATTTTCAAAAACATATGTAATTCTTTAAAATTCTGCTACAGCAATACCAATTTATGTATTTCTGTGCCACAAAAGAAAAAATGCAGACTATATGATTTTACCATGAAAAATGAAACTACTTTCTCTAAAGCCCCAAAGTGGCTTTTATGCACTATGGAAAGGACAGAGTAAGGTGCAAAGGGTGGTGTGGAGCTGGCCAGGTGGACAAAGCACAGCATCCACAGCCTCGGCAAGGCCAGATTCCAGTAGACAGTTGAAGTCCTGCCAGGTAGAAAGAGTACTGATGGGAAACTGAGGGCTGTTGGCAGCCAGGAGTCAGGAAAGAGAGTTGCCTACAATTCCAGAAAACTACTCGCCTCTCAGCAAGGCTTAGACTCAAAGGGAAGGTGTCCTACACCACCAACTGTGGGACAACGTCAGGTGCAGCAGCCACAGATGCTGCTCACCTAATGGCCACCCTCCCCTGCCAGTGGGGCCCTAATTGTGTACGTGTCCAGTGACTGAAGAGACTAGGGTGCTCTGCGTCACTCATGGCAACTTGATTCATCTAAATCAGAAGGCAAGCTGTTCCTGCTCTTCCGCTCAGCAGGTGCCAAGGGGAAGCCGCTGGAAGGACACTGAGAAAAACTTTCCTCTCTAAAACACCAGATACGGAAGAGACCCCACCCCACTTTCTGTTCTGCGTGGTCCTGAGTATGGGAAATTATACTTGGAGTTTCAGCAGGTGTCTTGCTTTTGTGATATAAACCATTCTCCAAACACTGACAAGGCTGCGTAGGAGGACAGAAAGTTCCTGGGTCCCGTGACAACATCGAGCCTCTGCGTCAGCCTTGCTGTCATCCACCTCCAGCACTCTTGGAATGAGAGATAGATGTCTTGATTTTGGAGGCCGAAGTTACTTGGGTTTTCTGCTATAAGCAGCTGTAACAGTGCTTGATGCGAGGAGACAATTGAGATGCCATTTATTCAGCCTGTGTCAGTCTGTGAAGAAATGGCTGGGACCTGCTGGGGAAGCGAGACTACAGCTCCCTTCCTGGGTCTGACTGACAGCAGAGGGTCTGGGCATGTGACTCCAGCTGAATGCGGGAATGCGCTGAGTCCCACCCAGAGCTCAGAGCTAACACTTCCTATCCGGGGGAGCAATGGCTCAATGCAAGAAGCCTGGTGCTTGCAGCTGTGAAAAGGTGGAAAAGCCAGGCTGGCAGGGCCACTGCTTCCTGACACTGGCAAAATAATCCTACCTCAGGACTGTCCCAGTGAGGGCGGCTCCGTGGCCGTGATGGTTTCCCACCACAATGACCGAGGCAGCTGTGAATCTGAGGTCTCAGACGTACGCTGTGGGTGACCAACCTCCAGGGACAAATTATTTCCAGCCATTTTGCAGTGCACTTGGGCCTCTGCTTTAAAAGTTTATTTCGCATGGATGTATTTATTGGCCTTTTCACTGTCAACAGGAAAGGTTATTACTTCACGTGGTAATTTAAAAAGAGAAGTGACCATTTTTCAAGCTATAATTGGCAAAAGCACCAAAACCAAAAAAGAGAGGGAAAAAAGCCATCAATAATACTGTAAAGAAAATTCCTGGGGAGCAACGTACTTTATCAAATACTATACACACCTTTCTTCAATGAGTTGCCCAGTAGTTTTATTTAAATGGTGAACAGAATTGAATTTCATTTCTTACCTTGAGAATATCTACAGAATATTAGATCTATAATATTTAACAATATATATACTTGAAAATAAGTAACAAGTTTACTAACCCAGTTTTTCTCTTTGCAGGAACTTCTTAGTAATTATAATGGAAATAGAATGAATGACATCAATACTCTCATGTATATTATGGTTTATAGCAGACCTTTGGCCCAGTAGGGCCCACTGTCTGTTTTTGTGAATAAAGTTTTATTGGGACACAGTCACATTCACACAATTATGCATTACCTTTTATTATTTTTATGCCAAAAAAAAGTAAAGTTGAGTAACTGTGGGATTGTGGGGACTGTGGGATTCTCAAAACCTTAAACATTTACCTTCTTTTAGATCTTTATAGAACAATACTGATCTTAGTTTTGTTTTTTATTTAATTTTTTTGCTGTGGTCCTAAAGATCGAACCAAGGGTCTTGTGTATGCTGGGTTAGCCTTCTACACCAAACTCCCTCCCTCATCCTTTGATATCTATTTTAGAGCTATGATTATTCATTTCCCTAAACAGAAAATGCTCATTTTGACAGTGCCTCTATATCCTGTACAGTAGTAAAGCACTACAGTAATTACACACTTTTGTAACTATTACCAATGATTTCTGGCTGATTATGTGTTTTGCACAGAAAAGACAGGCTGTGGATCACATCCATCTTCCTGTGTCCTGTCTAATTCTACCCTTTTTTCTACTATTCAAGAGAAATCCTAGTGCAAGGGAGTTCACTAAAGTATTAACAGATGGGTGACAATGCTATTATTAAATATTATTGAAGGGAACTATCCTGACTTATAAAGACAGCATGTAGTTTTCGAACTTTCAAGCTCTAGCAATCATGAATAACAACTCATTACAATAGACGTACAGTTGGTTGTGATGCTCCAGTGGCCCTACCACTGTGCTTCAAAAGCACTGGTCTAAACTGGTTATTTTAAAGAAACAAATGTAGTCAGTTTCAAGCTTTATGCATTCCCCCAGTCTCTCAACACCTGAGTGCTTACTAGGGGCAGGCCCTGCACTAAGCATTTCTAGGGCACGAAGATATAAAGCCAGGCATAACCTTGGTTCTTAAGAAACATGGATCGCCACAGGATGGAATTAACCTCAACAGACCGATACTATTGCAGGGAAATAAGAGGAAGTCCCGCAAGGAGACCTGGAAGTGGCTTTCATCTGGGCCTTGGAGATGGACAGCATTTGAACTGGCCATGACGGGAGATGACCTCCTGGACAGACATGTAGAGGAGCCTGCAGGCCCCAAACTCACAGGAATCAGAATGATAAGTAGAGCCTGAATAGGCAATGTGAAGCAATCTTCAAAAGCCATGTACAAAGTATTTCATATATATCATGTTGCTAGATTTTCAAGAAGAAAATAGAAAAACATGAGATGTGATACTATTTAAAAAGTTTAAAAATACTCCACTTAAGAGGGGAGAGGCTGTATACAAACTTTACCAGGAAAGAGATTCTGACCTAAGAAAAGGAATCTGAATATAAAACCCTAAATAAGCCCAACAAACAACTTAAAAAACCTCATTATTGCCAAGAGTCAAAATTTAAAAAGAAGATTTGAATATCTAAGAGTAAACTACAGTTCATGCTTAATTCATAGTATTGAAAATACCAAGCTGGCTGTGGTGATATACACCTGTAATATCAGCAATCTGGGAGGCTGAGACAGGAGGATCCTAAGTTTCAATGGCAGTTTATTGACTTAGTGACATTCTCTCAAAATTAAAATTATTTTTTAAAAAAGATCGAGGATATAGTGCAATACAAAGACCCCATATCCAATTCCCAGTACTACCCACCACCAATGAATAACCAACACAGACATTCTTGAAATTGAGGGCTACCTCACCTCTCTATGACTTATTTCACTTTCTCACTGGAGCTGTCTGGAGGATGTCTCAGTGAGGGCTTCTATAGCTGGCACCGGCACTGGATCATTAGCAGAAATGATCTTTATATTCGCAGCATCGGGAATCTAACCCAGGGCCTTCTTCCTGCTAGGCCAGGGCACTATCATGTAGCTGTAGTTCCAGCCCCAGTTTTAACACTTTATATGATATAAATCATTTAACTCTGAAGAAAATCAGAGTTCTTGCTGGTGTTAAGAACAAGTCAAAATGGTTGAGAAAGAAAACAGAGTATCACTGTGGTTTTGTTCTTTTGGCTGAAGAATTTCTAGTGGGGCCAGCATCACAATGAAGGTGTAGTGTAACGCACAGCCCTTCGAATTTCCATCAAATGGAGGTGGTTCCGTGTACTGGTTACTATTATGAGCTGTTGACTCCTACTTGGTGAAACACAGGAAAGTATGGTGAAGGTAGTCAACCACCACTTAGTCAGTCATAAATAAATGGGTCCTGAAACTTTCCAACTAGACATCTGACAGATGTCTGTAAAACAGATAGGACCCAGGCAACGTGCAGTCGTGTGCATGTCCAATGTGCCATGTGATCTATCTGCTTCCAGAAACACAGGCACAGCCCTTACTTCCAAGACAGAAGCAGAAGTCTAAGGAGAATTCCCATTCATTACTGGTTGGAGTTTGGTGGGCTTGTGTGTTTGCCAGTGTGTTCTAGGATTCCGATAAGCAGACCAAGCTCTAATCACTTCTGAACTCTAATCACTACTGAACACTCTCTCTGTCTTGTTTACTACTTGATCTTGCTATGTATCCTCCCTCAGTTGAGTCAGTATGTGGAAAGTCCCATCACAAAGCCTCAAACTTCCTTGAGTTTTCTTTCACCGTGACTGAGCCTATCCTGGACCTTCAGGATCTGGGTTGGCTCTCAACACTTACGAAGCGTGTGGCCTGTGCAAACTAATTATTTGTACCTCAGTATTCTTATAGATATGAAGTAGAAGTAGTAAGAAAATAACCCCATTGTTCAGTGGTTTCTGTGAGGATGAAGTAACACGTAAGGTGCTTAGAACATGTCTGTGTGTACTAAATTCACAGATTCAGACTTTATTTTCTGCTCTCTCTGTCATCCCAAATGCCTTCCTTAACCCCCAGCTGTGTCTTCAACATGATCTCACCCCCTCTTGATCTGGACCTGGGTCATCGGACAGTGTTCATTCCTGGGACCTGTCATGGGTACAAGACTAATTTCCTCTTCTAGCTTGGAATTTCCCCAAGACAAGGAATTACAAGAGTTTGCATGTATAGTGAATCTCATGAAATTGTTGGTGAATGATGACAGAGGTTCGATGACAACATCTAGGTAGGTTTAAACAGCCTTCTTGAAAGTGGACAACCAGGTAGTGGTATCAACTGAAAAGGGAACTGGCGTATGTTTAAGTTTTAAAACCAGGAACAAGCAGGGGGTTTAGCTCAAGCAGTACCATGCCTTGGAAGCACAAGGGACCAAGTTCGGTCCCCAGTATCAAAAAAAACGAAACAAGAAACCAGGCATAATGTGAAGAAGAATGCTGAGTGATGATGAAGGTAACAATAAGAACAAGAAGATTCCAGTTCTGAATTGGCTCCGAACCAGCTCATGTGTTTTGAGCTTCCAAGAAGTTGAATCACTGGCCAGATTCCTAATCTACAAATGTTAGAGGAGAGCAGGTGAGCTCTGGGGCCCCTGATGGACTCTGCTGAGTTTCCAGTCCAGAGTCTTTGCGCTCAGTGGACTGGGATTTTGGGAGGGACTGAATAGCCTTCTGGTTTGTGACCGTTTTTCTTGCTGGTGACTCAAGGAGTATGAGCATTACCCCGGTCTGAACCATGAGACCCAAGGGGAAGATTTCTGTGGAGGCTTCTGGAAAAGAAGCTCCTTCTGCTAAAAAGATAGAGATCAATGAAGGAAACGACCCTTTCCGTTCTGCTCATGTGTCTTCTGGAGGCAACAGTGTCGGACAGCTGTGAGGCCATCTTGAAATCATGAGGAGAAAGCCAAGAAATGGCAAAGGAGCTGATCCAGTGCCTCACTACATGGAACCAACACATTTTGAAGATAACACCCACCCTTGCCAGTTGTTTCAGCCATTTCAATTGGGCCTCACAGTTCCTGAGTGCCAGCTAAGAAACCAAGTGTCACTGAACGTCCTAAGCAATCAAGCACCGTATGACCGAGGCACTGTATGACCAAGGCACCGTATGACCGAGGCACACTGTCAAAACCATGCAGCAATCTGCACACAGATAATTACTGAGGACCCCAAATGTCCTCTGGGATACACTTGGATGAAATGATGCACTGCCTGGGCTGTGGAACCCCAAAGACAACTATGTGTGTTTCTACGTCACCAGTGTCTATTCATTCCACGTGGCTGTGTTGGCTTCTCTTTGTAAGCTAAAGCTGACAGTAGGAAAAGGCATCTTCCTACTTTCAAAACAAATCTATTTTCCCCAAAATGAGGTCTTCCCATACTTCATCCAGTAAGATTAGTATACTGTTACTATGGACTCCTAACAAAAGTTCTCTGTATTTTTTTGATATGTCCCTCAACTAGACAATGAGATGCCGTTTCCTGCATGGCCATGCTTGCTAAACCTTTGACTTGAAGTGAGATGAGGGCAATGAATTCCTTAGGTCCCGATTTTCTTCATAACCCCGTCTGTAGCTGGGGCATTTAGGGTGCTCTGAGTTCCAAAGAGAAGCCAATGTTTTGCTCCAAAATTCATGCAAGCAGTCTGTATAGCACGCAGGCCCAGGGCTGGGGTGGGTAGACACAGACTATGAAAAAAGGGTGAAAAGCCAGGTGAGAAAGAGAAAATCAGCTTCTCTCCCAGTTAGCGGGGATAACTGTATGGTTAGTACAGTATGCAAGTCCCAGCAATATAGCACCAAAGGAAAGGCTAGGGTGTGACCCAAGGTGCGTCGGCTTCAGTTCCTGGGGAAGATAAGAAGGTACTATAGGGCAAGCATCATTGTCAAAGGGCCATTGATTTACTTTCCACTTAAAAACAGAAGTGGCCATGGAGTCCCTTTTTTTCTCTGTGTTTGTAACTCCTGTTTGTGGACTGAGAATAGAAGCAGAGAGCACTAGCATGGACTTTGGAGGTAGTCTTGTCCAGGCACATTAGGGGTCCACAGAATGAAGCAAGCTGAGGCCTAGAAAGGTTCAGTGGTCATCTCAGCTCCTACAGCCCTCAAAGACATCCAGCATCACTGTGAATGAGGAAGGACAGAGGGTGGGAAAGCTCCTTGTTCTCTTAGGAGGGGACCTCGATTTGAGTTGGGGCTCTTTGTATACATGCTCAGGAGACCCGAACATGTTCCCTAACATAGAGCACAAGGCCAACAGTGGGGGAGCCAATCAGCTGTGGAACAAAACAAACCTCTCTGCTGGGTCATGTCTGCCTCCCGAAGCTGGGAGTCTGTCCAAGCGTGGCAGATCGGGGCCAGGCTAACGGCCCGGCGGCTCAGTCCAGACCCAGACTGGTGCACTGGCCCTGAGTTGCAAATGGCTCAGGCTGCCTGACAGCACAACACAGCCAGACCAGACAGTGCCCAGGATGGCAGAGGCAGGGAACTGGCACAGTCCTCCTCTGACCAGACTGTCCGATGGCCTCCAAGCTGGCTGGCCTGGCCCCCACCTGAGCCTTGCTGCCCAGGGCCTTCATGTCAACCTCAGCCCCGAGCAGCAGCCTCATTTGCTCGCATCTCTGGCACTGCTTCGGAGTCAATCTTGCCTACAGCTGTCAGTGGCACAGTCACTTCGATGCTGCACAAATGGCGACGATTCAGTCATTCTGGGGACGTTTCCAGGGCATGTTCCTGGGCATGGCAGAAAAGGATCTGCTTGGGGAGCCAGGGCGGTGGGTCACGCCACCAGCGGGCTGCCTCCTCCTCATCTAAACACCATCACAAGCCTGCCAGGGCATTTTTGTTGAAAGCTGGCCGTCGGGAGGTCCGACATTTGACTCAGGACCATCCCGGTGACTTGAAGTGAGATGCACTCTTGACGGCTGACCTCAGTGAATCTGATGCAAGCTCACTGCTGCTCGCGATAATCAAAATCCTTCCTGACATTATTTAGGCAGAGAGGGAAACGGCGCCTCCGCTGAAACCCCACGGACTCTGCCTTCACCTCACTGCAGAGGGCTGCTGATGCAAAGGCTGGTATTTGCCTGCAATCTTTCCCTGGGAAGTAATTAGTTTCCATTTAGAGGGATGACAAATTGATCGGGCAGGAGTCGCACTGAGCTCTGAATTGAAGCTAAACTGGGATGGCTGTGGCTCTGGCAAGTCAGGTTGGTAGGTCTGTCGATGCATTTTACAGTTTCAAAATTCAATCACCCAACAGCAGGAGAGGAAAGACACTGCTCCGCAAAGAGAACCGAAGCCCGCATTCCCGTCTGCAAGTTCATTATCACCTCGCTAAAGCATGACGGTGGTGTGAAATGGGTTAGACGCACGGATGCCTCTGTTAACGGCCAAAGAAAAAAAAGTCGCACATCATTAGGAACGGAATAAACGATACCGAGGCACAGAGCAGAAATGATTTGATTAGTAATTTCCAGTTTTGAAAAGACCTGGAAAAGTACCAAATGACTATACAGAAGGTGTGATGGAGTTCTTAATTGCTATAACTGCTCTGGGAGACTTGATGATTTGTGACATAGAATACAGCACAGTACGCTAACACTAATAACCGTTAATTAAATGCAGCAATGATATACTCTCAAAATGCACATACAAGTTACCATAATTTCTACATTAAAAGCCGCACTGTCAGAAGCCAAAGGCAAAGCAAGGTGGCGGGCGCAGGAGACACGTCTTCTGCCTCAGCGAGCAGACCCCACGGCCCACCTAGAACAGAGTGGCCAGAGAACACTGTGGGAAAAACACACACTTAGCTGGAAAATGTGAAATGCTTCCTGAATGAAGCTGCCCCTCTGGAGGGCGAGTTATTAATTCTGAAAGGCTGTTGCTGCACCAGACCATCTGGCGGCGTGGGGAGGGTTCAGTGGCTGGTGCGGCTTCCGGTTGGATCTGCTCTGCCCCCTGTGACATTTCTCACTTGAACTGTTGTGGTGCCAGGTCAGTGGTGGCTGGGGGATGGGAAGACAAGAGCCTGGTGAGGCTGCGGGGCCCACAGAACCAGGCGTGGACTCCTTCTTTGCGTGTCCAGCTCCAGTTGGGTGGAGGGAGGCTAGGGAACCTACGCAACTGGGAGAGTAGGAGCGATTCACATGAAAGCTTCATTTGAATGGGAGATAAAAGAAGTCAATTAATCTCCCTCCCCTTGGGTGAAGTATGCTTGTGAGCCTGAAGGAAGATGAAGAAAATGCTAGTACTACTTCCAACTCAATTATCCTGGTAATGGCACAGAGAGAAAGCTGAGAGACACACAGAAATCAAGACGATGCAGACCTGCCACCCGAGGCTACACTGTTCCTTCTCCTTCAGCTATTACCAAGGCCACCGGCATGGGAAACCCAAGACATTCGCCTCATGGAGAAATCAAGGGCAAGAGAAATGCGGGGCCCATCCCTCAACCGCACTACGGCGCGTTCACTGGAATACACAACAGAGGCCGGCAGGGCACCTGCCAGGATGATGGGCCACAAGGATTACATAACATTGCCAGGGAGAGAGGTGTCTGGGATGGGGAGAAGGAGACACTTCAGCGGCAGAAGTGAGGAAGGCTTCCTGGAGGAAGTGGCACTAATGTATATCTTGCACGAATTATGAGATGTGGACAGAGGACACACCGGGGTGGGCATGTTCCAGGAGGAGGGCAGATGTGTGTGACCAGGCAAGTGATGGTCAGCAGGGGGACTTGGGGGCAGGCAGGTCAGCCTGGGAGGAAGTGTGTCTGCGGAAAGGGTAGCAGGATACGGCTCATGGAGAGTGCGGGACGACCAACACATTTGCCTTTTGTTCTTTCAGCGAGAGACACAGAAACAAGAAGAACGGGGAGTCCCTCTGTCAGGAACTCCTCTTCCCTTAGGCATCTGCTCAAGGTTCCTACCGAGGCTTCCCTGCCTGCTTCCTCCTCTTCGTCCTCGCTGTACCCTCACTCCCTTTAGCGTTTGCTCAGCATTATTACTGCAGATATCACAGCACACATTCATGTGTTCATTGTCTGCCCATCTACCTCCTTTACCAAGAGTCACTTTACTTTGCTCACTGCTGAATTCCAAAACTGTGCACTTGGCACAGCCGCTGCTTGCTCAGTGAGCGGATGGAAGGGGGAGACCAGTGAGGCAGTCGTTGTCCCAGTGTGTCCAGTCCAGCACCTCACTGCCACTGGGCACTGGGCACTGCTGGGAGGCAGACTCTTGGGCTGTATTGACTGAAGCAGGTGTCCGAGGAGGGACCCAGCGATTTGCGTTTTCTTCCATCAGCTCTCCAGGTGACTCCAATGGATGCGTGCTCAAGTTTAAGAGTCACAGAATTAGAAGGCAACTTCGACAGGGAGATGAGCCAGAAAGTTATAGCAGAGGTTTCGGAGACTGAGCCAATCTCCTGAGAGGTAACGTTCATAGAATTTGGGAGATTTGTTGACTTCTAGCTTTGATGATTTGCTGACTTGTCAATATGAGAATACAGAAGGTGTCTGGGCAGGGTTGGGCAGAAACAGAGATCAGAGATGATACATGTCATTACTTCTTGGTAATAAAATTACTTCCTTGAACTTCTGAGGCATTCTAGAAAACAATTCCTAGGACATTGTCTTAGGATTCTGGTGGCTCCATTAAAAGATCAGGAAATCTGAAGAGGACACAGATTTGGGGAAGTTAAGTTTGGCACAGATTTAATATTAGGTGCCCACAAGTGATATGAGGTGGGGGATCTTGTTGGCTGTATGATAAATAAGTCTGAAGCTCAAGGGAGAGGTCTGAGATGGAGACAGAGTCAAGGGCCATCATTATTCCCCAGTATGGTTGTGAGAAGCATGAGGGTAGGTCAAGGGAAGAGGATGAAAATTAAATCTTGGATTACATGCAGGGCGAGGAATCACTGAAGGAGATCTAGGAGTTGCCATGGAGGTATGATAAAGACATGGAGAGACTATCGCAAAGTCAACAAATTTTAAAACTCAAGAAGGGTAGTTGTTCCATTTCAAATACCCTTTAGGCCAGGCTGATGAGTACAGGTGATGTCTATTGAGCCCACTGAGTAAGTAGGGCTTCTTGAGACCTTTGTGAGGACAGGTCAGTGACACCAGTGGGTAGAGGCAAAGCCAGCTACAGTGAAATGGTTGACGAGTTGGGCTGGGAGACCAGGGCTGGAGGAGGAAAAGCTGGCCAGGCACTGCCAGGGTGATGGGCTGCAACGTTTACGAGGAGGTGGTCGGGGGAGAGGGAAGACTCTCTTCCCCACATTTTAGTGGGAGACACTCATGTGTGCTAATTGCTGAGAGGGAGGGAGAGCTTCCCAGATGACGAAGGAGTCAGTGAGCCGGTGGGATGTGATGGGACACAGAACTCAGGGACACAACAGTTTGACTCCAGGTAGGAAAGGTAATAGCATTTTTGATGAAAGTGGAGGGAAAGATAATCATCAGTACAGGTACTTGTATCAGCAGGTCAGCCAGAGACGGCTATAGGCAAAGTTAAGGCTCAAACGGAGGCAAGAGCTTTGCTTCCAAGATCTCACATCGGGTTAAGGACACAAAGGAGATAAATTCAGGACAAACTCAAGTGGACTGTTAATGTTTTATGGGGTGAATTTAAAGAACTGAAGGTGAAAAATAAAACTATGAAGCTAATTTTGAAGTGTAGGACCATTATCTGTGGACTAAGGGCAGAGAAAATGTTGTCAAACAAGATCCCTCAGAACATAAGTGAGGCTAGAAAATGTACTTTTTTCCATATGGCAAAATTAAGGACATTGTGACAAAGGTCACTACGTCTGTGGCTACTGGGAAGAGATTCGGAGAAGATATTTGAGAAGGTAAAAATAGCTAAGGACCTATGTATACATCATAGCGGAAAAAAAATCTCCATAAATTAACAAGAAGTCGGAAACTCAGTAAAACGGTTAACTCATTACATACATTCATAACTTTCAGATTCATAAAAATTAGAAAGGTGCAGCAAGTGCATGCGTGTAAGCCGAGCACTTGGGAGGCTGAAGCAGGAGGGTCACTGAGTTTGTGGCCAACTTGGGCTACACAGTGAGTTCAATGCCAGCCTGAACCACATAGTGAGACCCTGTCTCAAAACAAAACTAACTAGAGGGGTGGGTAAGACCAAGTGCAGGTAAGAACATCTGGAAATCAGGACTCTCAAGGACTGTTGGTAGATGGTGAAAATCAGAGCAATTAGGAAAACAATGTAGTACTTACTGAAATTAATCTGCATATGCTTTGTGATACAAGAAAATCTTCTGGGATCTACCACAGAGAACTGACTGCAAAGTTCCATAAATGACACTTCAAGAGCGGCTGCCTCAGGGAGTGGAGGACAACCTCAGATAAGCACTAGATAATCTCAGATAACTGTTACTGCTGAGCAGGGGCTGTAGCTCAGAGGGCAGGGTGAGCACTTGGTTGATATCCCCTACTACAAACAAAACAAAACAAAAAGCTAAAACACACAAACCACAAGGTAAACATTATGAGAGGGATGCAGGGTATGGCATGCTTGGCAGCACCCAGAAGCAACAAACTGTATAGGCTCACAGTGATACGGACAGGTCTTAAAACTGTACTGTGGAGCTACCATTAACACAGCAAAGATGTAGCACATTGTCACCAGGTAAGATAAACATACTTACAGAATAACATCATCCATCTGATGACAACGCATTAAACCAAGAGTCTGTGTGCGCGTGCAAGGGGGGAGAGGTGGTACACACAGGCAGGGATCGTGAGGGAAAACTGAGAGGCCTTGGGAAGATCTGGAGTGTGATGAACTTGTTTACATGCTTTGAAAGGTCGTATTGATATTTACCAATAAAATGATTGAGAGGCGTGTGGGAGAGATGTGAGATGTGTTCCTTGTAGGGGTCTGATAGGGGTTTCTAAAGTGCTGAGGTTCACTTTGCATCTTTACATCTTGAAGGATGGCAGTAAGACTTTAAGTTACAGAGCTGAAGAACACCATGAGCCAGGAAATGGAGCCAATGGAGATGGAGAGTTCTGGCTATGACTGGAAACGCCCAACAGACCAGCAAGGAGGCTGGAGCCAGGAGAAATGGAAGGTGGACCTGGGGTTAGGTGGAGGAAGGAGTCAAAGGATCAGCTAAGGATGACTTTGAATGGCTGGCCTGGAAGGTGAGGACCAACGTGGCCACAATGACTGGAGTGCAGAAAGGGGACTAGGAGCCGAGACTAGAAGCTACAGCAGAAATACAGGCAGGAAATGACAACAACCTGGGCTCCAGAGGCAGGAAGCTGGGCTTCCAGGGCCTGCCTAGTGGACACTAAGACAATCCAAGGTAGCCATGCTGCAGCCCACATGAGAGCGTAACGATGACTTTCTCCAAAAACAAACTGTCATTGTGGCTGGTAGAAAAGTATCTTACTGTTCTAGGCCCACACTCCTGGTCCAGGGAACCAAGCTGTCTTTCAATCCCCACCCACAAGCACCAGTGGTACCAATGAAAGCCCTTGTTTCAGATGCCATCTTACACCACACACACACACACACACACACACACACACACACACACACACACGTTAGTTCTGAACTAATCATAGAAGTAAATAAGTGTTCTATGAGTGCATTATGTGTCAACTTTCAATTTCTGTTAGCTCAGTAAACCAGACTCCCTCTCCTCCACCTTATGCATTTTGACTTGGCTTTTCTACCCTTTTCCTCCTTTTGAATTTATCTTTCAGAGGTTGGTTCAATTTATTCTAAATGAGTCAAATGTTGGGGCCCTAACTTTTTTCCTGGAGAGAATTATAATGCTAAGAAAAATTTCTTGCTTCATCCTCACCTGTCTTCTTACCACGCAGGCCATCATCAACCATGTATATATTTTTCATGAATACCAAGAAAAATGTTTAAAGTATATTTTCTAAAGAGATGAATGCCAGGAGTGGCAGACATCCACGTAGTGTATACATCTCAGCCTCCCCAAGAAAGAGACCACAACGATCCCCTAGTCACCGAGATGCGCCCTGTGGGATTAAATCTGCTCTGAGTTAGAGTATAAATATCCTTTTTTCTTTTTCTTCCTGGCAGCTTTCATCTCTTAAAAGACTCAGCCATCACCGCAGAAAAGGACATACCGCAACGTTTTCAAATTCTCCTCTAAAACCCAAGACAGCTAATCAGAAGAGCACAGCGGAAATGGCACAGCCCCTGCCTCGGGTGACCTCACACAGCGCTCTCTGGGCTGTGTGATCCCGGCCTGAGACGCCATGGAGCAGCTCCTCCCTCCAGCTTTCAAATGGGGAGACTGAGGCCAGCAAATGCCAGGGCACGATGAAAGCACCTGGGACCGGCCAGGAGCACGGCCTGCAACGCCCAGGGAAAGGGCTCACTTCCCATTTCTTGTGAGCTGGTTTTAGAGGGAGAGGGGAAAAGGGTCCCCTGTCCTGGGGTCAGCTCACTTGCTCCAGCCTCCAAAGCAATTACCTCGACCCTCATCGATGCCCAGGGAAGGATATTTCATTTGGTTCTGTCTGAAACACAGATTTTTTTTTTTATTTTCTTCTCCCTTGTGAAAGGGCTATAAAAGAAACAAGGATTTTGGCGTGGCGGTGCTGACGGCAGCAGGGAGTGGTGGCTGGAGGAGAGGCATGAAAAATTATACTTTGACATATATTATGCGCTTAATCTTTTGTGGCAACTTTTTTACATTTGTAAGAGTTATGGATTTTAAAAGTCAGGGCTAAGATGGCTTAATGAGCATTCACCCCCCTGGAAGAAGAAGTAGGGCTGATGTGTGTTAGTCAGCTGTTAGCTTTATTGCCTCTCTTCCGTACTAAAAGTGACAAGTTGAACACATTATAGAGAGCTCAGATGTGTTATGCAGATGAAGCCTGCAGCAATATCTGCCTGCTCTCTATTATTTATGATGTCTATATAATACAATGGACTGAGATTTAAGCCATTGTGATGCAGTTTGTTTTCCAGGGTGCTAAAGTACAGCACATTTTACAGAGAATTGCATCTCTGTTACATATTAATCAAATCCATCTTACATGCAGCTCTTACACTGTAAACTAAAGGGAAAAAAAGATTAAAGCGCTTGGCTTTTCCTCAGCTGTCAAGGACTGGCAATAAAATAATAATAAGGGCTTCTAAATAATGTGTGTGTGACAGGCCTGTGCTCGCTCGCACAGTCCTTTATGGAGGTTAACTACAAAATAAGTTCCAGTGAGTGATCGGGAACAGGCATGTGTGTAATACTGTAATGCCAACGACGGCATAATTCTTGAAAAGTTCATTTGCAGAAAATTCTCTCACTTGATGAGGCAAAGTTTGGCCTCTTGAATCATTCTGCCAAGGCGTGCGGCATTTGTGGAGTTGTTCTGAAGTTTATAATCCTCGCACTTTTGAACTTGCCTCAGCTGCGGTCCATTAAAAACGGAAAGCTCCATTCCCTGTGCCCGAGCTGGGGCTCACTGTCCGGCCAGTCATGGGAAAATAGTTTTATGACGGGACGCGTACAAAAGCCACATGGTTCTGCGGTTTGGGCGGGACCCGCGTGGGGGCGTGGTTTTTGTTTTTTAACAGGAAGGTGCTCAAGAAGGCTGACTGGTGCTTGGGGTCTGGGGAGGAAGTGGAGGATCTGGGCAGTGAGCGTCTCTCTCCAGAAGTTCTCCCTCTGACCCCTGAAAACTCATGAGACTTTTGCGCCTTTATTTTCTACTCTCCAGACCCTCAAAGAAAGGAAGGAAGTGGGTTACAAGTGTCACGGTGGCGGTGACTTCTCATCCCTCCCCCTCAAAATGGAAAACGACTCACTTTTCAGCTCAAGGTAATTTCTAAAGAAAAGAGGGAAGGCAAATTGCACCTGGAAGCATTCGCTCATTCCGCCAGGGAGTTAACAAAGAGCCTGAATCTGTGCCTTTGTATAATCAGTAGACATAACACAATGGTTTCGGAATCTGCCTATCTACCCAAAAGCTCAAAGCACAGAATTTACATTATTATCCCCTTGCCCACCATCTGTACAAACCAACCCCAAATACCCCTACTTAAGGAAATCACTCAGACTCCCTGGGGCCTGCTTCTCTTGCTCTAATGTGGGAAGAACAACATCTACCTCTTCCTACCTCCTAAGGCCTCACCACAAGGGGCTCTGGAATTATGGGTAACATTATATTCCTCTGTTTTCCCCCCATTCTTCAACTTTTCTAAAGTGAATGCTTGTTATACAAACTATTAAAACTGCAGTGAATGTAACTTTTTAAATACTCAATTCAATTCGTGAATCCACGAGGCATTGTTGTGTGCTCACGGTGTGCCCACGCTCCGTGTTGCTTAGATCTCACAGAACTCTGAGTTGGCAGCATCTTTCTCTGAGGTGTCGGGGGGCACCTATGCAAGGTACAGTGAACTTCAAGTCTGTTTACGTGCTACAAACTTGCAAGGACCTTTTAATGACATGTCAATGGCCCAGCTCCGCATCAAGTCAGCGAACACAGAAAAGTCCCAGAGGCAATGCTAAACCAGGATGAAGACCCGCAGAAAGCATCGAACTCCCAGTGGAACTTCAAAGGTCTTACCCAGAATCAGGTTGATGATGTCCTGCCTTGCCAAGTTATTTTAACCCCAAGCCTCCATTTTATCTTGTATAAAACTGGGACAGTAAGACGACTTAACACATAGGGTCCTTTCTGTTTGGAAGTCAGAAGTATCCGACAAACATACCAGGGGCATGTTATGTGTGAAATACTGAGAATTACCAGAGTACCTTTGGAAGCATCAGCTAATCAACATGATCATAACAAAACCCATGGAAATTGTGTATGGTTATTTCTATTTTAAAAGTGAGGAAACTGGCTCCAAAATGTCCATGGCTTTTCCAAGTCCCTGAAGAGGTAAATGAAAAAAGAAGTCTTGAATTCCAGTCTCCTTGTATCTACAGTTTCCACATCAGCTGCTGACTGCCTGGCTGGCACGATCCCTACAGGATCTGGTCCAGAGGCAGACGCTGTAATGGAGGATGCGCGTTTGTGCTTCTGGTCATTTCCAGGCAGAGTCAACCAATCTGTTGGCGGATGTGAGTGTTTTTTAAAATGGTCAGCCTAGCACTGTATGTTATATATTGTGAAATAGAAAATGCTCAATGTAAAATAAGGTGAAAGGGGACAATATTGAGATTGTAACAAAAAAGTAAGGAAACAAATTTTATGTATATGGGGGGGGTGGTAGGGTGGGTAGGGCTATGGGAAAAAATGAGAATTAAGTTGTGTCTTCTACTGGTACAAATCCCCATTATGGAGTGCAATCATGATGTGTATATTTAATGTACCAATAAAAATTTTTAAAAAAATGGTCAGCCTGAAGGCACGTCTCAGACAGGTGACTCCAACATGCATCCATGTCACCAGGAGGGCTGTTAAAACCCCATATCACTGGGAGCCATTCCCTGAGTCTGACTTGGTTGGCCACAGGGAACCTGAGAATGTGCACGTTCCTAGGTGTTGACATTGCCGGGGTGGGAACACTGTCTAGTCACACTTTCACTGCTGAGAGCTTGTGGAAGAGGAGGAAGCATCATTTCACACCCTTTCTGGGCCACTTCCTTGTGAGAACTTCACTCACCCTCCAGGCAAGGGTGCTACCGACTAACCTGGAGTGGAAGTCACAGTGTGCTCTCTTCTGGAAAAGTCTCTGTGTGAACTGGGCATGGAGGGGCACCCCTGTGCTCCGGGAAGTCTGGGGACCTGAGGTAGGAAGATGTGAGTTCTACTGCAGTCGAAGCTACGTACTGAGACCACATCTCACACCTTTAGAAAGGGTGGGAGGGATATAGCTCAGTGCGAAGGCCCTGGATTTAATCCCTGCCACCCAAAAATAAAATACAGTCAGATCTCAGTTTGAAGGCCTGCTGGGGACACGACAGATCCAAGTCTGCCTGGCAAAGTCACTCCTTCCTCCAGAGAGCTGCTGACTGCCTGGCTGGCACGATCCCTACAGGATCTGGTCCAGAGGCAGATGCTCTAATGGAGGATGTGCGTTTGCGCTTCTGGTCATTTCCAGGTTAACCTGGTGCTCTGCATTTCAGCGTCCATCCACTTGGCACATAAGCATCAGAGTATCATGGGTGCCTTGGAGGACAGGATCCTCTAGGTCTTTCCATCCTGGAGTCATCAGGGGATCAAAACTGAAAGCTGCCAGTGCTGAAACATCACTCTGCAGAGCATTCAGAACTCCCAGCAGGAGTCTCCTGAGAAAACCTTGAAGTTCCACAATGTACTTGTCTTCCTCTTCCTCATC
>PVIR01003619.1:0-86756 GCA_004026965.1 Petromus typicus
AGCATGTACCACTCTATCACCCCAAGAAACCCTTCCAGAAGGATTGCTCAGCAGTCCTCATAATAAGTATCAGTGCAGCTCCAAGGCCTGCAATAATCCACGCTTCATATGACTGTGGAATTGGCCCATTGTGTGAACATGAACGCCGACCTACAGGAGAAGCAGAAGTAGCAATATTTTGTAACACAAAATAGGGACTCGGAATCAGCTCTCACAACTGATTTTGAGGCATATAATTTATAACATAAAATTATAAATTATGGATTAAATTTAACCAAGTTTTAATTAAATTATTGAAACATAGTAAAAAAAGGGAACTATAGAACAGATAAAGAATAAAAGTTCACCGTTCATGATAAGCTCAAATTGAGAAACTGTTAACACTCTCAAATACACCATAAAAAGTTGATTTCTCAGGAGTGTGCACTCTACAGTGCAGTATGTCCTGGAGACTCCTCACTGCTGCCCCTGCAAAGCCACAGGCTATTTCTCAACAGATAAATATCCTGTCTATAGAAGTCAAATCACAGCTCCTCTCCTACTCTTGCTGCCCTGGAGCCCTCTCCTCTGTCCCCAGAGCGTGGCCCTGAGCTGCGCAGGGCCTGCGGACCTGGCAGTGTCCACCCAGCCGGCTCCACCAGGGCTGAGGTCAGGAGGGACCTTGTCTGTCCCGCCTGTGCCTGGAGAAGCCAGTTTCAGGAGGAAGGACAGAGGGGGGACCGGCCTCAGGAGCACAGACTGCAGCACCTCAGGGGAGGGAGGGCACGCCAGGGACCTGGGAAGCTGGAGGCTGGGGCAGAAGGCTGCGTGCAGGGCAGCAAGGATGTGGCTCAGCTCCCGCTGGGACCAGGGCTCGGGGCGTGGAGGAAGGCTCCCCAGCTGCACGTTGGGGAACTTTCCTGTTTGCACGCTCCTGTAGAAATAAAGATAGCTGGAGACAGGAGAGGAAAAGGAAAGGAAGAAAGGGACAGAAACGTCTCTCTCCCTCCCCAGGCTGCCCCAGCGCAGTGATGCCCCACCCGGTCCCTATGGTCACATCTCAGGGCCTCCCCTGATCACTGAGCCCAGCCCACACCCAGTCCCCCGCCACACACTGATGTCCACATGGTGTCTGGGATCTGCCTGCACCGGGGGCAAAGCCCTGTGCTCCGCTCGGCACCCAGCGCCTGGCTGTCTGTCCCTCCTGCCTGGCCTGGACTGGCCCCTCAGTTCCGGAGGCTCACGCGGCCGCCCTGCCCCGCTCATCGCCCGGCCACTGCTGCTCTCCTTGGGCTCAGCTGAAACCCGCAGCTCCCCTAACAGACGTGGTACATGGGGAGCAAGACTGGCAGGGAACTAGAAGCTCCCAGCACCGCTCTCAGAGGCGCCCCCTGCACCCTCGGGACGCTTAGTGCCCTCACACAGAGCAGTGGGGTCCAGTTCCAGTGCTGGCACCATTTCAGCGTCTCCCAAAGGGCAACCGCAGCTCTCAGAGGCAGCAGTGGTGGCCTGGATGCCCTGCCCCACGTACCCAGGCTCCCAGGCTGCTCCCCGTTCAGTGTTTGCTCTGACCCTGGGCCCTGATGCTGAGCCTGGGAGCACAGAGCGCTCGCCACCGCCCCTGTCACACACCAGCCCTGCTCAGAGCCCAGCAGAGCAGGGGCTGTGCAGGGTCTGGGAAAGAAGGCGGGCAGGAGGAGCTGGTCAAGAGCCTAGCCCTGGCTCTACTGCCCCAGGGAAGGTGGTAGGCACAGGGGAAGGACGTGTCCACAGACACCCTGGTGCCATTGTGTTTTAGATAAACAACCTGTCTTAGTGGGGAAAACTTCCATAACGTGTCCTGGACCAAGGATAGATCAGCCTCCACGGTAAGTGCCTGCGGTTCTGGGTCTTAGGGGCGGGGCAGTGTGGCCACTGTTTACCTCAATTTGCTGTCTTGAATTCGAGTGACCCTGTCCAGGCGGCACAGGTCTGCCTGCTCTGGGCTGAGGTGCCCTCCCCTGCCCTTGTGGGTGACTCCAGGTGCCCATGGGGCACTGCTGAGGGCTGATGCAGGAGAGGCTGGACCAGGTGTGGCTGCCTGTCCTCCAGGTCGTCCTTCCCGGCCAGGACCACATAGTGTGTGTTAGAAAGGAGGCCAATTATGCCATCCAGATACCCGGGTCACTCAGCCGTGGCCAGGATGGCACCATCTGCCATAAGGGCCACTCGATGCCTGAGCTGCCCCCTGGCCCAGGCTGACCTCACAGGGGCTGGGAATCAGCCTTCATGACCATGTGACTTCCTCCAGTTTCCCTGAGTGTGACCTTCTGAGTCACTTCTACGAGCAGAGTAGCGCATTCTGCCCCGGTGGAGGGCCTGTCTCCAGGATGCCGGGTGCATCCACACAGCAGCCATTTCTCTGTGTCAGAGAGGTCTTTGTGGAAATCAGCCTGGACAACGGGAACAGTTTCCTGGCCAATGACCTGAGCTTTATCAGCAAGGACTGTGTGAGTACCAGGGCTGGGGGCCGACTGGAGCACCTCCCGGGGGCAGGGAGCCTGTGGTCTGTCCAGGGTTCTGGAGCTCCTCCCCACCACATGGTGAGGGGAAAACACAGAAGCAGCCCGGCCAGCCCTGGCCCTGCCGGCAGCCTCAGCTGACCCAGCTCTTGACTCAGGGGAGGCACGGCAGGCAGCTTGTGCATCTTACTGTGATGACCAGGGAAGAGTCCCCAGGGTGAGCTGGGTTCCTCCAAGCCTTCGGAGCCCCCAATTCCCCTGGCAGGAGGGGGTCCCACCTCTCTGCACTGGTGTCTAAATGAGGCTCAGGGAAGGTGAGGTGAGGCCAGGACACAGAGCTGGGAGGTGGGCAGCGAGGCCTGAGAGGACCGGGTCTCCTGTCTTCCCGGGGGCCTCCCAGATACAGTACCTGTAGCTCTCCTTGTCTTCGGGATGCCCTGTGCCAGTTCTGAGGAGAGCAGGGAGGCCGGGGTCACACAGGGGCTCCTGGGCCTCCTCGTCTGGGTGAGGCCTGCAGCCCTATGGTGTCCCTCCTGCCAGAAGAGGGGTTGGGATGAAACCTGTGCAGTAGACAGTTGGAGACAGGCCCTGTGGGACCTGTGGCCCTGCTGTCTGCCTCTGACTGAGGTGGCATGGATCTCTCTCCCCCACAGTCCACCAGACCACCATCCCCACCCCCGACCCCGCCCCCAACAACAACTCCACCTCCCACGACCACAACAACCACGAGGACGACAATGACGACCTCCACAACCGCACCCCCACCACCTCCACCTCCAACGACAGCTACTCCCCCACCACCTCCGCCCTCTCCTCCGGTTCCTGAGGAGAGCAAATTCTTCTTGGTCCCCCTGGGGCTGTCCCTGCTGCTGGCAGTGCTGCTTTTTGGTTGTCTCCACCAACTGAGCCATGCCAAGGTCAGTGTTCCCTGCTTACCAGCTCTGGGCCAGGCACACACCCTCCCTCCAAGGGACTGGGCAGCCTGTGACCCAGCTGTGGGCCGTTTCTACCCACTCCAAGGTCATCCTGTCACTCAGGGGTCATGACCTTGACCTTGGCAGCCCCACCCTCTCTCCTGGGCAAGAGGCCACCCAGGACCCCACATCAGGATGGCCCCAGGCCCCAGAACACCTACCAGGGAGCCTCAGCGTGGGAAAGAGAAAGGGCCCCCATGGGCACCAATGGCCAGATGCAGAGTGGTGCTGAGCAGGGAGCAGTGGCCAGGGCAGCTGTGTATGACACCCAGGGGACAGGCCATCTCCAGCCTCCATGCCATCCCGCACTGGGCAGAGTATGTGCCCCTGAGTGGGCTGGGCACGAGAGGACTGAGCAGCCGCCAGCCAGCCACCCAGAGGAGCTCAGAGCGGCCTCTGCTGGGGCACGAGGGTGACACACTTCAATGCCTGGGTGTGGCCAGGGCCTGGGCACAGCACAGCCTGGGGTTCAGGGGAGGCGGAGCGCTGGGCACCCAGGAGGAAAGAGGTGTCAGAGCTGGAGAAGGGAGGAGAGAGCAGGCCTGAGGGGCCCAGGCTCAGCCCAGCGCGGCTGCCCCGCTCTGCCCAGGACAGAGCCAGCGGGGACAGCAGGGTCAGCAGGGTCAGAAGGGTGGGCTGGGGAAGGCCGGGTCCCCAGAGGAGGGAGGAGGCTGGTGTGTGCTTCAGGGCAGGGTGGGCTGGGTGGTGACAGCGCCTTGGCTTCTACCACCACAGAGGAAGAGGGCGTGGGTGAGGTGGGCTTCTGGGCACAGGGCCACAGACAGGTGCCCGGTGGACACCCCGAGGCTGTGTCATACCTGTACTCTAGACCAGGGTCCCTTGAGCTGCTGGGCCCAGGGCAGAGCTCACCCACCACAGCACCCCCAAATGTGTCTGTCTTCCATTCCAGCCCCAAAAGAAGCTGCCACCACCTCCCCCTGAGGTAAGCTGAGGTCTGGGTCCCGACACTGTCACACACCCTGGACTCTGCTGTCTTTCCAGAGGGGCCCTCTGCAGCCTGTGGTAGGGTCTGCCACCCCTGGGTAAAGGAGAGGGGAGACACAGGGCCAAGGAGAGGACAGGCGACGCAGCGACGTCCCCAGACAGCACCGCGGGCTCCAGCACCTCCTGTCAGACAGAGCACCTTGGGGCCCTGCTTCAGCACTCGCCATCCCTAACGACCCAGGGCTCTGGGACCCCAAAGCTGTCTCTGGGATGGAGCCCCAGGGCCTGGGGAAGGAGCACGCCCGTCTCCTCCCTGGCTGTCTGCGGGGCACCTTCAGCTTCAGCTTCATCTCCAACTCCTGCAGGGCCAGGGTGGGGCGGGCCCAGCCTTGGGGACACAGGCCTGAGCTGGAGGCAGCTGGGGCTGAGCCTTGAGGGCCCCCAGGGCTGCACCGGGAGGGGTGCGGGCATCTGGGGCTCAGCTGGTCGCACTGGGAGTCTGAGTGGCTGGGCCGGGGCTCGGGCTCGGGTGCTGGGAGCAGGGTGCTGCCCGGGACCTGTGCTGGCTGTAGTGTGGCCTGGGGAGGGTCCACGTGCTGAGCAGGACCGGCGGGAGGGACAGACACCTGCGGTTCCCACTCACTGCACAGCCACAGGCCGGGCTTCTGCCAGGCAGGGTCACCATGGGGACAAAGACCCTGCCTGGGGACGGGGAAGCTGAGGCACGGGGACTTGGGGATGGGGGGCTAGGCTATTGTTCTGTACAGGGCCCTCCCCTCACTGTGGGTGCTGTTTACTGTCCTTTCTGTCACCCAGAACCTCAGAGGATCTGATGTGCAGGTGCCAGGGCGAGGACCCCAGTCCCGCTGCCCAGTGGCTGTAGCAGGTTGTTTTCCTTTCTAGGAGTCAGAAGAGGAGGACGAAGCTGAGCCTCCTCCTCCTCCCCCTCCTCCGCCTCCTCCGCCGCCCCCATTGCCTGCCCCACAGCCTGTCAACGTGTACCCCACCATAATCGTGTGCTGCTGCCCGTGCCGTGGCGTGTGCGTGAACAGAGGCCCAGAGGTGAGGGGCCAGGGCTGTGACCTGGCCGGGGCTGTGGGGAGCAGGACCGAGCTGCCTGCAGCTTCGATCCCAGCCAGCCGGAGGCTGCATCCTGCCCTGCTCCCCCTCAACTCCTCTCTGTGTTTCAGGGCACATTGGTCTTGTGTAACTTCAGTTCCCCCAGCTGCCACCAGGTGCCACTGACATGGTGTCCATCCAGTGACCAGGTGAGCAGGACACCGGGACCCTCTGGTGAGCACTGCTCTCCCCAACGTCTCCTTGTTAAAGACTGTCCTGTGTCCACATTCGATTGTCCAGCAACTAGAGTAGCAGCTGTTTCCCACCTTACTCTGGGAGCAGAAGCCCACAGCTTGCGTGACTTCAGTCACAAAGCTGGGACACAGAGAGCAGGGGTTGGACCTGTGCCTGGCTCTCTTCCCTTGTCCTCATGGCTCAGCCTGGGGCTGTGTGCTGGTCACCCCAAGTCCCTGACAGGCAGCCCTGCTCAGGCCTGTCTCCACTACGCCCTCTGCGGCTATGCCCACGCCCAGCCTGCTGTTGTCAGGCCTGGGAGGAGCGTGCCCTGCCCAGGCCGGTGTGAGGCTACGCAGGCCTCCACTCTGAATTGGGTCAGCACAGGACGCAGGAGCCAGCTGAGCAGCAGGCGCTGTCCACTAGGAGGGTGGGTGGGTGGGGCCCTGCAGAGCCCATCCTGAGCTGAGGAGAGGCAGACAGAGGACAGCACTGTCCCTTAGGATGGGTCTTGCATGGGCGTGGCTTGGAGTTGGGGCTGGGAAGGGGAGGGGCCTGTAGGGAGAATGAGAGCCCTGTATGTGTGAATGTGCGTGTGTGTGCATGTGCATGTATGTGTGAATGTGCGTGTGTGTGCGTGTGCATGTATGTATGCATGTGTGTGTGTGTGTGTGTGTGTGTGTGTGTGTGTGTGTGTGTGTGTGTGAGAAACAGGGTAAGACTGGAGGTATAGAGAGAGACAGAGGAGAAGGGAGAGGATCAAGAGGCCCAGAGCACTCTTCTCCCTCAAGGTGAGGAAGACAGGTGTGGGCGTGTGCAGAGCTCCTGGTGGCAGCACCACCAGGACCCATTCTGGCTGAAGAGAAGTAGCATGGAGGCCTCGTGGCAGGTCTGGGCTGTAGGCCTACAAGCCACTCTGCGGCTGTGAGCGGGATGGGAGATGGCTCTGTGAAGACTGGGGTTTGGGGGTTGGGGGGGCCAACCGCTGGGGTCAGCCAGAGGAGGAGGCTGTTACCTTTGGGCCCAGGAGGGGGGCCCAGAGCCAGGAGGCTGTGTCAGGACAAAGTCCAATGAAACAGGTGGGAACTGGCTGGACAGGGACAAGAAGACAGCAGGGGCCTGGGGGGCGGGGGCGGGGCATCTCAGCCCATGTCGGCCTGATGCTGGGTGACAGGCATTAGCACGTCCCTTCTGTGATGACTGGGCCCACAGGGACCAGCAGGGACCAGCAGGGACAGACTGGTGAGCCCTCTCAGGTAGAGGTGGAGCCTGCAGGCCCAGAGCCCGTGGAGACCCTACCAGCCCCATCGCAGGCACTATGAGGACGTCTCGGCCTTCTGGTGTAATCTGGGAGCTTTCCTTCCTTGGCTGATGGTGCACAGAGATGACTCTGTCTCTGCCCTCTGTGTTAGGAGCAGTAAAGCAAGGAATGATGGGAGAGGCTATCTCTGGAAAGACGGTAGCTGTGCTGAGTCCCAAGAGGACAACCTCAGGGACACTAATCACATGTGTCTGGTAGACCAGACTCTCCAGTTGCCGTCGTGGTAACGGGATGGTTGCAGGGCGCCACCCACACACCTGGATTCCAAGGAGGAGGGAGGAACTGGGAAGGAGCTCTCTGTAGCATCCGACCCAGCAAGTCCTGTCTCTGCTCCACTTCCCGGAATTTACATCTGGTCATCCTGCTCCGCAGGAGAAAATGGATGACATCTTGTCACAGCACCTTGCGTCTCCTGACAAAGCCAGCGTGTTGTCATGGAGAGGACAATGGACACAGGGAGGGCCCTGGGTCCGGGACACAGCATCCGGGATGGCTGCCCAGACCAAGAGACAGGGAAGCCATTCCCCGAGGCCGAGGGGTGTAGGGTCCGAGCCCCGAGCGGAGCCCGGCCCGTGAGCTTAGCTGGAGTGAGGGACACTCAGGGGCTTTCTAAGCAGCCCTGACTGGCTCTGGGGGGGCTGCCCCCCGATGTACTGGCACAGGAACTAGCAGAGGCACCAACATGGGAGAAGACTCACTCTGTATCTGCAGGGCTGCTGGATGGCATGTGCCCGGCAGAAGGCTGCCTGGCTGTCCAGGGCAGGGGCCAGAGCAGTGGGTGGGGCCCACGGTCACCCTGCTCACCGGCTTGCTATGTTGGGGTGAAGGGATCCCCAGGCTTGAGCAGACCTGACTGTGGTTCCAGGTGTGGGCTGGCTGGCCCACAGCCCAGACAGCACCTGGGGCCTCAGTCTCCACATCGGGATGTTGGAAATAGATTTGCTTGGCAGAAATCAAGTGTCCCCAGGCTGTTCTGGGTACCTCTGCATGTTGCCCTTGCCAGCTCTTAGAGGCCTAACTGCAGGCACAGGGCCCTCCTCCACCTACAAATCCTGCGGAGAACACTCGCTTGCAGAGGCTCTTGGCTTCTGTCTGCAGACACACTCTGCTCCCTCATCCTTTCCCCCCTAGCCTTCCCTTGTGACCCTTGGGAATGTACTAGGTCCACTGGACCACTCAGCATATCCCCAAATCCTCAACTGTAGCTTCAGGTCCCCTCTGCCAGGTAGGGCACAGAGCCACAGGTTCCAAGGCTGGGGACCTGAACCCCTTTCGAGTCCACTGCTCAGTCTCCTGCCTGGCTATTTTCAATTAAGCTACCCAATCTATGGGTTTCTTTCTGTTCTTTTTTGGGGGGGAGTGTACCAGGGATTGAAATTGGGACCTTGTGCTTGCAAGGCAGGCACCAAAACCACTGAGCTAAGTCTCTGGCTGCCTAGCTCTTTTCAGACCACTGATCTGGGTCTGGGGCAGCGGAGGCTGGAGGCAGCACTTGGCAGGGGCTCCTCCCCGGCAACCCGCCAGCCAGGCACCTGCAGCTGCTGGCCCAGTTCCAGGGGTGCTGACCTCTCTCACCTTCCTTCAGGGCCGCTGCACCAACTGGGACCTCCTGAAGGCGCTCTGTGACCAGGACCCCTGTGCCCCCAAGATTGGCTTTCACGCCAGCCAGGATGGCTTCCCCCTGGCCTACTGCTCCCATTGCCACCAACCGGCAGCATGGAACTTGAGGACCCCTTCTAGGGTGCTGCCCCCGCTGCATCCCCCTGTGCGGACAGCCTGCAGACCCACACTGTCACTCCCACCTCCCTAGGCCACTCCCAGGCCCCACGGGCCCAGATGAGAGGTCTTGTTGTGGAGCTGGATTCAATAAACCAGAGCTGCGTTTTGTTGCTGATCAGCAAGGATCTGTCACTGGGGAGATGCTCCCCGTTCTGAGTTGTAATTTTTCTGCATCACCAGGGTGTGCACCCACTGTCACTGCTGTCTTCATCTGTCACCCAGGGATGGGGAGTGTGGGTGCTATTGTCAAGTCTTCTATCAAAAGGAAAAAGCAGCCAAGCTGTTGAAACACAGATGTGTTCCTGGGTCGTCTTCCCTGAGTGTCTGTAAGAGAAACCCGTGGATTTCTCTTGGCCTCTGTTTTTGGTGACCTGAATCCTGATGCATCCTAGAAGGAGGCCAGTTCTTTCCGGAGGGACAATCTCTTTTCAGAGAAGCTATACCGTGCCAAGCCCCGGGGACCTCAGTGATAGTTCATTAAGTGGCGTCTCCCATCTCCCTGAGGCACCTGTCACCTTTGCAGGTGAGTGTCTGTAGAGCTCCCACAAGCAGCAGAAGGCCAGGCTTTGGACTTGGCAGCAAGGGCCACACTGTCCTCACCTTTGCAAAGTGATGGGCTCACTGGAGTGGGTTGTGTCACACGGGGAGGGATCATTCGCAGGCTCTCTCCAGCTCCGGTGACGTGGACTTTCATTCACTCCAGGAACTGCCGTCTTGTCCCTTCTCTGACCTTGCTGTCCTGCCTTGTCCTGGGCTGTCATGGCCTGGGGCCCACAGGTCCCACCAGCTTCCAGGACGGGGCCCGAGCGTCCCCACCCTTCTCGGCCTCTCCCCTCTCCAGCAGCACATCTGTCTCCTGCTGGGTATGAGAAGCTTCGCTGTGCTGTGGGGAGAGTCACAGCGCAGGCAATGGAGGAGGGCACCCTGACAGGGAGTGGACTCACTTGGTGGGTGATTTGCTCTGGGCTTCTTGGAGCCTGGGTCCCAGGGGAGTTGTGGGGTTCAGAGAACAAGCAGCTCCTCCCGGAAGGGCACAGACTGACAGACGCACTGGTATGCAGCGCTTATTTTGCCTAATAGTTTTTGTTTGTTTGTTTTTCAATAGTTTTTGTTGTGCAGTCACAAGATCCTTAGGCTCCTGCCATCTGGACTTGGGGAGGGCATGTGGCCAAGGGAGAGGGCTGGGGACCAGGGAGAGTGTCCCCCACTGCCGCTGAGGGCTGCACAGGCTCCCCTTGGGGCCCAGTCCCAGCCAGCAGGATGGCTGAGGTGGAACCTGGCCACCTCCCCAACTTCAAGACCCCCCTGCCTCCCTCCCAGACAGCCGCAGGAGCCCCAGGGACAGCGCAGCTTCCTCAGGGCCTCGCTGAGACCCTGGCTGCCCCAAAGTGCAGGCACCCCCCAGGGTGGGAGGAAGAACAAGGCTCAGAGAAGGTGCTGAGCAGGGAGGTGGCCGAGCGCCCCCAGAGGCCACAGGTGGTCTCTCCAGAGAGCCCCAAAGGGCTTCTCCCAGGGCTGGGAGGTGGCTCCTGGGGGCCAGTGACTGAGAACCACAGCTGGGCCGTGTTGCTGCAGAGACAGAGTCACCCAGAGCCCCTATGGCCACACCCCCACTTGAGATATGGAAGTCACTGAGGCCTGTGCCGGGGGCTCAGCACGGAAGGGCCCTGCCTGCCCTTTTCAGACACAGGGTCCCCCGGGCTCATCCTGCCTGCAGTGACTGGGATCAGGCCGCGGCAGGACCGGAGGGCCACTCACTTGTCCAGGACGAAGTAGATGTCGGAGAGGCTTGGGCACGGTGGCTGGTCTGCGTTTCTCTTGTGCCACCTGTGCCCTGCGACCTGGGGTTTGAAACTTCTGGAGCCCAGGCCAAGGCCTGAGGCGTCTTCACTGTTTACTGCAATTTTAATTGTATTAGTTTATGTGATTTTTCTTTAATAGTTCCCTTTATCACTATCTTGGGTTTTGTCTGGCTCTCATTTTCTAATATTTTCAGTTAAAATTTTACTTTCATTTATTTTCACCCCTGTTTTTCTGTTACATAAGCCCTAGAGTCACAAATTTCCTGCTAAATTTCTCTTTTACTGGTCTTACAAATTTTCTGGTATAATATTTTATTACCATTGGTTTTTCTTATTTTAATTTCAGTGATTTCTTCCTTGATAATTATGTATACGAATGATTTTAAATATTCAAGCAGTTACTTTTTTAAAAAAATCACCTCCTTCTAAGCTAACTGAGCTGTGATAGGAGAACATGTCGATAGGGGTTTTACTTGGAGGAGCTGGAGTGACGCTCACTGGCAGGCCATTGGTCTCCCCCTGCTGGTTTTCTGGCTTTGCCAAAAATGTCTTTAAAAGTAACAATCCTCCTTTTGCAATTAACTGTGATTCGTTCTAATGCCTGATTTGCGGGGTAATTCTTTACAAACCCATTCAACCAACTTTAGTACTTAGGCTGCTGCTGAATGTAACTTCTTAGAAGAACTTTGGCTACGTGACACACACACGTAGTTCTGTGATGTACCAGAACGTTTCTCTTGGCAGTTAACTGCCTCTTGAGAATGACGCCTTCTCTGTGAGGACTCTCTCTTCACCCCTCAGAGAGCTCCTTCCTGCCTGCTGGAGGCGCCAGCTTTCTCTTGGTGGCTGGGCATCCCTGGCACAGCACCCTTTGCTTTTTCTTGCCAGTGTTCTTAGGTCTGTGTGTTAAGAGCATCGTTTTAAAAGAGCCTGAGTCCTGGGCACCAGCGACGCTGCAGGCGGGTGGTGCGCCTTTTTGCCTAATAACAAACTTTGGCTTTTGCCTGGTAAGTGAGCTCCTGCGCACTGAGCCTGGCAGGGGCCCCAAACCCTAACTCTCAGCTCCTTTCTTTGTCAGCCTCCAGTGGCACCCTGGAGTTCGGCATGTCTGGAAATCTGTTCACCGTGTGCTCACTTCTGAGAACAGCACGGTGAGACACATTACTTCCAGCGCACTGCCAAGATGCCATGCGCCGGTATCTGGAGGCTCTGTCACTGGTTTCGCTGTCATTCTTCCAGAGTCGTGTGTTTCAGGTTTGGTGACTTTTACAGTTCTTTCATCCTTGCCTGAAGTCACAGCCCTCTAGGAGGCTGAGGCAGGGGGTTCACAAGTTCCAGGCCAACCTGGGCAAGTTAGTGATTTACCAAAGCCGTCTTCACACACACACACACACACACACACAGAAGGGCTGGGAATGTAGGTCAGTGTGAGGGCCCTGGGTTTGATTTTCAGCATACAAGTAAGTACATGAACGACATTTCTCTGTCTCTGACATTTGCAACATCACTGAAGTCCGTGTGCTGCTGACTCACTCCCGGCATTAGGGGGCCGTCAATGGATTGTCTTCCAAAAAGAAAGGTTCTTCTCAGGTTTGATGGACGTTTGAATGCAGTGTCCCCTCCCCCAACTTATTTTTGTCCTTTACGGCCTTATCTTTGTGACCAAGACCTTCAAAGCCGTGGGAAACATTCCGATCTGCTTCGCTGTATGTCTGTGCACCATCCCCCCTCAGATCATTTATTATGGAGGCAGATGGACAAATAGACGGGTGGACTGTGGCGGGAGGTTGAGTGGACGCGCTGAAGCACGGAAGGCGAGGCACAGGGACTCAGAGTGGTTTCCATTCTGCCCTCAAGTACTCTGTTTCCCCAGTCACAGACGCACCCGCCCACCACACCCGCCGCACTGCCCAGCATTCCGGTTCCTGGAACCTGACCCGTGTCGCTCGGCCCACCCAGGGGAACTGCGGTCACTCAGGCCGTGGCGCATGGGGCCCCTCGCAGCCATGGCCTCCCGCGCACCCTTCCGGGGACAGGTGCAAGTCCTCCACACTCAGTGCTGCCCCTGGGGGCCAGGGGAGAGCAGGACCGCCGGGGAAACCCGCGACGCTGTCCTGGCGGGGAGCGGAGTCTCCGCGTGGCTGGGGCCCCGGCGCGGGGCTGGGGACGCAGGCGCGCTGCCCAGGGCGCGTCCCCCTGCCGACGGCCCGAGGGCGGGACCCTGGGGCGGGGACGCCGAGGTCCCGCCTCGGAGGCGGGAGCAGCCCGGAAGGCGGGGTCTGGCCCGGGGCTCCGGGGAGTTCAAGTTGCAGCCGGCGCTCAGCGCCGCCACAGCCACCGCCACCGCCACCGCCGCGGAGCAGGTGAGACCGCGCCCCTGTCCCGCCGCGTTTCCGGGGCGGAGTCCCCGAGTCCTGCGGGCTTTGCTCTTCCCTGTCGCCGGCCTCCTCTGCGCTGGGCTCCTCTCCTCTCTTCGTGGACTCTCTTCTCTCACTTTTTCTGATCTGTCGTCTCTGCGCTGTCCCCTGCCCTCCTGGTCGCTCTTCTCGTCCCTCTCCCTCTGTCTCCATTTCTATTCTGCATAGGAAAATTCTGTCTTGATCTTACCCCGAGGTGGACTCTCTGCGACCCCTCGCCCCACATGTCTGTCGGCGCCCCAGCGCCTCGCGCGGTCCGGGTCCGTCCTGCACACGGCTTCCTGTCCCTTCACTCGAATCCTCCCTGTGCTCAGCTGGGCGCCCCAGGGCCCTGCTGGGCACGGGGTCCGCACTACGCAGCAGCCCAGCTTTTTCCTCCAGCAGATCGTTCCCGAAGATCTGCAATTGCAACGTGTTCAGTGCCTGCTGTGGGAAAAATGCGTAAAGGATGAAATGATAAATCTCTGGTTTTAGAGATTTGCGCAAAGAAAATACCTGGTTTTGGAGGCAGGGCACTGACGGGACCCTTGCCTGGACGCGTTTCCTAATAGGCACCGACTGCGCCGCGAACCCTTCCAGAGCCTGAGGCTCAGAGCTGCCGCCTTCCGGGCAGGCTGTGCGGCCCGGGTTGGGTGGCACAGCGGGGGTTCAGACCTGGCTTGGGAAGACAATGGGAGGCCAGGGCTGAGCCCTTGATGCCTCTGGGTGTGCGTGGAAACAGGAAAGAAATGGCACCTTTTTAAAATAAACGCTTGTCATTGTCACTGATGTGCAGATGGTGATATGATGCAAATGCTGTTGGGTGAAACAGGTATTTTCAGACCACGACTGTGGGAATTTGGAATTAATGTTTGTGTGCACATTAGGTAAGAGGATCAGTGTGAGAATATTTCATGTTAATAACGAGATTATCTTAGACACTGAATTAAAAATTTAGGAAGGCAGGTCTCATTAAATTGTAAGGAATAAAGTATGTTGAGGCTCTTTTTGTTTCCATTTAAAATTTAATCATGTCAGAGAGGCATAATATCACTGTAAATGGTACTTTTATGATCCATATACCAGAAATGCACCCACAATGTGTGGATGCTAAGTCATATGCTTCAAGCTTGCTTATTTGGAGAGAATTTACCTGATCCTGGAGCTTACGGTGATCTTGATAATTCAGCCAGTTTAACTTTTCATTTGATGCAGGATAGGAAGGTTGGGGCCAGGAAGATTACACAGAAGTGAACAGAAACTAAACAAGTTGGAGTAGGCTAGTTCTGTTGTTCGTGGAAGGATTTGCCCACATGAAGTTAAGGACTATTGGACAAACCCAGAGGTGTGTGTGCTTGTGGAACCTCTGCCTGGGACACTTCTCCGGATGAGGGCTTCGGGTGTCTTGGGAATCATGTAGGCACTGACCTCTAATATATTAGAATTTGGAAGGTGGGGCGTGAAAGGGATGCATTTCAAATTGTTAGATTCACGTATCTGCTTTGCTTAACAGATTTCTTCCTCAGAAATCCAGGAGGTGTCACCTAATGTTTAAAATAGTTGCAACAGTTTTTAATAAATAAGTGCAAAGCCAAGTCTCGCGCGTCAGTGCTGTAATGTTGACCTTCCCTCATTGCACAACTGTACCTCAGCAAGAGCGTTCCTGAGCTCCTGTTCTTGCTGGCTTGAAGTGGGGCTGAGCAAGCGGTTCGGTGTATGAACCGTGGGCCGTGGTCTGCGGGCTGCCACAGGAGCCGTGACCGCTGTCTTACGAAGGGAGCTGTCATGTACTGGGATCTTGCTTTGCTCATGCACAGAGTCTTTTTTAACAAGGTAGAGCACCCTGAAGTGAAGATCAGACCCCAGTCTTACTTGCAAGGAAACCAAGGCCCAGAGGGCTGTGCTGAGCTATGTGGCTGGTGCGTGCCTGGGCTGGGGTTGTGCCCACTCGTCCCTTGCAGCCGGAGTGCTTAGGGCTGGCCCCTTCCTGTAAAGTGACTGTGATGGGCAGCCTTGGCAAGTTTCTCTTTGAAATATGGTTTAAGATAGTGTGACTCTTTGCCAGTTGAGGCTGTGGCTGGGACTCCACTTCCTGTCTAAGGTCCTGAGTCGTCACTGCACAGCCCCTCTGAGGAGTGGGTGAGGAGCTGGCATCTGCGCTGCATGAGCTCCCATGGCTGACCTCTTTGGGGACTGGGGCCTGGCTGTGCTGAGAGCCCTGGACTTGCTGCTAGAGGGCGAGTCACAGCTGGCACAGAGTCCTACGCTGGCCGTGGAGCCTTCCTCTCTCCAGCTCCATAGTATCCACGAGCCAGCCTCCAGTGAAGCCCGAACTACTCTTCAGGGTTCGCTTGCAGGTCAGGAGGCTGCCTGGACCCACATGTACCCGCCTTCTTAGAAAACCCAGGGGCTCACGCTCCCTGTTTAGAAGTTAATAGGTGACCGTCCTCTGGAATCTCCCAGAGCATCTGGGAGGCCTCTGCAGGGACAAGGGGGGCCCATAAGGATGGGAGAACCAGGGTTGTCTCCTGCTGTTGTGTGTGTCAGCTGAAGAGACGCAGACACAGCGGGGGACGGCCTGGCAGGGCACGTGTGTCAGTGAAGAGGTCCTGGTTCCAGAGCTGAGGCTCGGAGCAAGTGGAGACTGGCTGGGGGTATGGTGGGCAGCACCGTCGGGCATCTCCCACGGACAGCGTCGTCTGGGTGTTCAGCGAGAGTTCTGTCTGTAAATGGATAGGAAGCAGAAAGATGTCCATGCCATTCGGTCAGTCACTGAACACTCTTGTGCACTGTCCTTTGAGAGCTTACAAATAATGGAAGGTTGACCATTCCTTTGTGCTAATAATTTATCTCCAAAACATTTATTAAGCCACATTTCTTAGCATGACCCAGTGAGATGTGTCCCCTGGTGACCCTCTTTACAGATGGGTAGACGAGCTCAGAGTGAGAAGCTTGCCAACATCACAGGAATGGCCCGAGAGGGGGCTCTGATTGGCATCTGGACCTTTGGCCCTGGAGCTCAAGCACTTGGCCTCTCTGTGGCCATAGCGTGATTAGTCTGGCCAGCCTGGCTAAGGCACAGCTGTGCAGCAAAATAATCTGGGAGATTGTAGCTGGAGCTGCTCAGTTGTTGGGGTGCGTGGCCTGCAGGGCTAATATGCAAAGACAAGGTGCTTTCCACACCCTGGGGTGTCAGGCTTCATCTCCCAGGACATGGCCCGGCTGTGTGCTCAGCAGTGCATGCCACATGTGAGTGGACCAGGAAGGCTGGACGCTTTAGCGAGAACTATCCCCTGAGATAGGAAAGATGAGCCTCTTGACTTTGAGAAATCGGCGTCAGAATGTACATGATCGTCACTTTATGATCCCACGATCAGAAACGTGACCAGACACACTGAACACAGCTGCAGAGTCTCAGAATTCAGTCAGGCGCTTCCAGACAGGAGGGACACTGGCTCGTTCTGAGCGATGTCTGTGTGACTCGGAGGGTGCCTTCCCCGGCAGAGTGAGGAGAACCGAGGGTGACAAGGCGAGCCCTTCTCGGCACGTGCAGCCACGGAGGGGGGTCGGGCAAGAGCCCGGGATGAGCGGAGCCCACCGAGGACAGCTGAGGACAACAGGGCGTCTTTTTACATCACGTCTGGAGCCAGATGAATAAGGACAGCTCAGATCCCTCACTGCCTGGGGCAGCTGGTGTCTGGGAGGACAAAGGACGGAGCAGCTCCACGCGTCCGGACAGTCTGGACCGAGGGTGGCCCCGCAGGGGTCCGGGCAGTGGTAGTCCCCAGAGGGAAGGAGTGAGACATCCGGAGAGCTGCATGTCATGAGGCTCCTGACCCGGGGTCCTGACCACCTCCTGGGGTGACCTGGAAGGAGGATTGGTCATCTGACAACAGGGTCACGGGTGACCTGGGGGAAGCTGGGACGGATGAGGTGTAAGCAAGGTGTCCACCTGGGAAAGGTCCCAGGATAGAAATGAGGGCTGGGTGTCCGTGTGCAAGGACGAGATGACCGTGGGGTGCTGGCAGGACCCCTCAGGAACACGCCACGGCAGAGCTGCTTAACTTCCCACCCGGGGGGGCTTCCATCTGGCAGTTGTAGGGTGGCCAGGTGTCCGAGGGGCCCAGCTGGAGCTTTGCTGGTACCTTCGCACTTTCCAGAGTGACCTGCCCAGGAGTGATGACTTACTTGTGAGACAAAGGTGGCACTTTGGAGATTCCCAGGTGGCAGGCCAAGGTCCCAGCCAGCTTGTATCTTCCTCTCCTCCTTGTCTCCCTCTTCCTCTTTCTTTTCACTAGTATGATTTGTCTTCTCCTTCTCTGTAAGATCGGAAGGGCATCATTCACGGGGCGTGAAGTCGGATGGGGTTCCGAGTCTGCAGTGGCGCTGTCCAGACCCACCGAGGTCCCCGAAAGCTGGAAAGCTGTGCGGAGCTAGGATGGCTCGAGGCAGATTGAAGTTCAGTGCACCTGGGTGGAGACACACAGTCTCTCAGGTGCTGGTTGTGAAAACTGAATGAAAGCAAGCTTATTAAGCCATGCAGTGCGATTAGGTAAGCAGACAGTGATGCAGCTGATGAAGGGCACTTTTTAGTTTTCTGTCTGGACGCATGCGCATAGCCTGTGTTCCTTCTGCTGCAGAGCCACAAGCCTCTTAGCGCAGAGAACACAGGGTTCATATCCCTTCCTCTGGACGGTTTGGGCATCAGTTGGCAGAGACCACCTGAGCCCCAAGGGCAGATTCTGGGGCTGTGTGTGGAGGTGAGATGGGCACAGCAGAGCAGCACTGTGTGGGCAGGCAAGGAAGAGACAGACAAGAGAATTAAGAGAGAGATAAGCAATTGAAAGAGATTGAGGGACAGTGAAAGGGATGGAGCTCAGTGGCACTGAGCCTGCACGTGTAAGGTCCTGAATTTGATCCCTGGTACAGAAAAAGAGGGGCGCTGGGTGTGGTGGCTCATGCCTTAATCCCAGTGCTCAGGAGGCGAAAGCAGGAGGATTGCTGAGAGTTCAAGGCTAGTAGCCTGGGATACATAGCGAGTTCAGGTCCAGCCTAAACCACAAAGCAAGACCCTGTCTCAAAAAAAAAAAAAAAAGAGGGAGGGCTTATGATGCGGTTGTGAGGTTTGTGTCGGTATGTGTGTGAGTGTGTGTGCTTGTGCTCGTGTGTGAAATCTTTTGACAAAAGAGGGGGTGTGGAACTGTGTTCCGGCTCCTTCCTCTGTCTCTGTCTAAGAGCTGATCTGTGTCTCCCCCCTCAACCCCGGAAGCAGGCTGGATGCCTGCACTCTGTGTTTTCTTCAGGGCTGGGAATGAGTGCAGGAGAAGCCAGGACGGAGCCCAGGTCATGTTTATGAATCTTGTCCCTGGAGGTCGTCTGGAGAAGGAGCTCAGGCAGCCTCTCTGTGGAGAAATGGTCTTTGTGGTGAAGACACCGATGCTCTATGGCAGTGATGGTGAACCTTTGAGTGCCACGGCTTGGCTGCCGTGGGGGGCACAGACCTAGACCAGCCACCAGTCTGGGCTCTCTGCCCCGGGCCCAGAGTGCAGAGGTGACATTGTGCACGGTTAGGGCCACCCAAGCCTTGAGCTGGCCTGTGGTGGGCAGGTTGCAGATGAAAGCCATTCCTTGGGTTTGTGGACAACCTTAGGACTTCACCCAGGAGTCCAGCTGGCAGGGGAGAGTCACACGCTCTGGAAGGAAGTGCCCTTGGTAGTGACTTCCACTGGGGGAAAGTAGGCTCTGAGCCTGATTTGGGGCCTGGCCTCCAGAGTGTGGGTGGAGCTTCTGTGGTGCCTCTGCTGGGCCTTCAGGACCCTCGGGCTAGAGGCCTGTTCCCCTGGTCTGGCTGTCTGGACGGTGAGAGTTGCATGATGGGCTCCGTCCCTCCATTTCTACTACAGCCAGGACAAGGGGTTGTGGGGTTCCGTTCTGACCTCACAGGGCACCCAGAGGAGTTAGTGGCTGTCAAGGAGCACAGAGGTCTCCAGAGAAAGGATTCCAGCTCTCCCTGCCCCGTCTCGCTGGATTTCAGTGTGTCTGGCCTTGGCACGCATGAAGAGAAAGTCATCCTTGGGATGCATGTGGGCCTCTGGCCCTGGGAACACGGGCCTGTGCGGGGCAATTACAACTCAGACCATGCCAGTTCTTTCCATGGTGCACAGCAGCTGCGTCCCGTCTTCCCTACTATGTCTCTGTGTTAACTTGTTGCTTTTCAGCACTGTAAACAACACTGCGATGGACATGTTTGTCTCCTTCTGTTAGGAAGATCTGACCCTCACTCGGCCTCCTTCAGCCCAGAGGGAAGGGTGCTGGTAGAGTCCACATGGACCCCTCCTGGCCACCGGCGACCCCAGCACCCCAGGTCAGTCTGCATTCTCCCCAGGGAGCCCAAAGGGCCAATGCTGGAAGTGCTGTTGCCCTAAGGAGAGAGCAGGCTGGTTCCCAGTGGAGCAGCAGATGCCGATGAAGTGGGCATGAGGGGTGTGAGGACCTGGGCCCACTGTGTGGGCTGCTCCTTTGATGTGAGGTCGCAGCTGGGCAGCAGTGGCTGTCCTCTTACTGCCGACACCCCCCAGCTGCCCGAGCTGTGGGCTGGGCAGAGGTGAGGGACCCCAAGGGGCACGGGGCAGGAGCCTTGAAGGTCCTGGCCCTCATGGTGCAGCCTCTCCTCCCCTGGGCCTGCGTGGGCCTGGCCCCGCCCCTTCTCCTGGGACGGGCCACGCCTGAGGGAGGACAAAATGGGCTTCTGACAGTCGCGCGGCCCGCGTCCTGCTGCCTCCTTACCCCCCGCAGAGGCTGGCTGGGTGCTGTGTGCCGTGGCCTGGGAAGAGCTGCTCGTTGACGTGTCCAGGGCTTGAGGGAATGACAGGAGGAGCAGAGGGGTGTGTCCCATGGACACAGCGGATGTTTAAATTCAACATTATTACAGCAAAGCAAGGCATGCTGCCCTGAGTCCCCCTCAGCATATTCCCCTGCAGACTTACTCATGCCATTGTCCTTGCCAGCTTTGGAAGCAACTCTGGAAGTTCTCTTTGTTAGGGTCAGGTTGCGCAGTCACGGCTGCTTCTGAGTCCCAAGTGGATTAAAAATGGTTCCTCCATGGTCGTTCTGACTTGGGGGAGGAGCCAGAAGTCACACAGCGCCAGAGGTGGTTCGTAAGGCGGGTGAGGACTGTGGGTGCTTTGAGGAGTTGCCTTTCTATTGCGTGGCACTTGGCAGCAGTATTTTTCACCCCACCTCATAAAGACACAGAAGTGGATTTCCAAGGGCTCCATTTCTGCCTGGAGTCTCTGCTGTACCCCGCCAGGGCATCTCCTCCGCCGGCTTCTGCTCCTGGAGTGTTCCCCTCTGCTGCTGCCATGCTGTGCACTGCAACGGGCTCTGAGCTGGTCCTCTCCTGTCCTCTTCCCACCTGTGGCCACTCTTCCCAGTGGACGGCAGAGGAGGCTGCAAATCTGGGTTTTGTGTGGCATTAGCTGCAGGCCGTTCCTGAGTGGCTGGTGCTGCTCTCACTGCCCGTTGCTTCCTCTCTTTGCAGCTTCACTGTGAGCTCTCCGATCTCATGGCTCCCCCGGTGCCAGCTGGATCTTCGGGGCCCTGCCCAGCAGACTAACAGCTGCTCCAGCAGGCCCTTTGCTCAGCATCCCTGGGCCCCATTGATTGCTATGGCTGCTGGGAAGGGGGCTCCCCTGAGCCCAGCAGCTGGAAACAGTGAGCAGCAGAGTGAACCTGGGCAGGACCAGGGCCACAAGCCAGTGCTGCTGGAGAAGACGAATTGCCTAGGCTCTGTGGCCGCAACCCGCAGAGGTCCTGGAGATGTGGCAAAATCACCGCGCAAGTCCAGCCCGGGCAGGCCACTGCCCCAGAAGGCATGCAGCAGCCAGGAGAGGCCAAGCGCCTTCACAGAGCTGCTGAGGCCACGGGAGAGGCCGGGAGGCGGCTGGACCCAGGCCAGCGAGAGCGAGGTTCCCGTAGTCCATCCCGGCCCTCACCAGCTGAACCCACACACCCCCAGGATGCCAGCCTGCTGTGTGCAGCCCGGAGCAGCCCGTGGGGAGCAGAGAAGCGCCTTTAGCAGACCCACCAAGCGTTCAGCCCAACGGCCTGTCTTCCAGGACGCCATGGGTGAGCTGTCTGGTCTCCTTCGGGCTGTGGACGTCCCTGGTTGGAGTGGACTGCCAGCCTCCAAGCTGGTGAAGGAGGACTTCTGGAACTTGCAAATGTTGTCTCAGAACACTGTGGTCTGTGGTGCCTTCCAAGGGGCACCCACATTGTGGCTAGAGCCTGCCCAGGCCCCAGGGAGCCACATACCCTTGGCATCCCGCTCACCGGCCTCGCGCGCCCTCCTGCTGCCCACACTCGCCTCTGTGGGCTTGTCCACCCAGAACTGGTGTGCCCGGTGCAGCTGCTCCTTCCGCCTGACCTCCGACCTGGTCTTCCACATGCGCTCCCAACATAAGAAGGAGTCTGTGGGGCCGGATCCCCACCCTAAGGTGCACAGGCAGGAGGCCCTCACCTGCCCTGTCTGCCATGAGTACTTCCGCGAGCGCCACCATCTCTCCAGGCACATGACTTCGCATAGTTAGCAGTGTGGAGGACTGAAGCCCTGGGCACAGCATCCCGTGGGGGCAGAGGTGGCTCCTGGCTGTCCTGGAGCGTGTCCCAGGTCTCAGACGCCTGTGCTTTCTGGCATCACTGGATGAGCGACTTGGTCCTGACTGGAAGAAGACAGCTGAGCCCCCGCGGAGGCTGTGCAGGAAATGAAGGGTTGCGCTCTGCTCCTCCGGGCCAGGGGGCCACGGCAGGGAGCAGGGCTGCTCCTGGCTCCGTCCCTTTGGCTCTGCACGGATGTGTATTTGGGGACAGTGGGCCTTGTAGGTAAACATGCATCCACACTGGAGCCATGACCTTGACCCTTCTGAGGCTCAGTTTCTTCCTCTGCGAAGCGGAGGTGATGACGTCTGAGTGACAGGGCAGGTGTGCACATCGGCTGCTGGCTGCCTGGCTCACTGCGGGTGCCGAGGTCAGGTCTGTGGTCTTGTCTGCAAGGGAATCTCCTGGGCAAATGAGCACGGGCAGGTGTTTCTGGCTGTGGGTCTGCCACATGCACAGAAGATGGCTGTGGAGACCGCTGCCTTGGGTGGGCAGAGGGGACTGGACGTTCTCCTCTGCCCCTCACGGAGCTGCTCGGCTTCCTCAGACCACTGCTCCGGAGCAGAGAAGACAGAACAAGACCCCACCCCCGGCTCTGGGCTCCGGTCCTTCCCAGCCTGTCTCGTGTGTGCCGGGCTCCATGTGGACAAGAGGCTTCCTGGGCGACTCAGGAACCGGAACGCAGGGCCAGGCCTGCCCCCGTCACGCGCACACACACCTGTACACACACCTGTACACACGTGTGCACACACATGCACACTCACACATGTACACGTGTGCACACACGCACACATGTACACACGTGTGCACACATGCACACACATGCACGTGCACACTCATGCACACATGCACTCCTGCCCTTCTCCGGAGCACTTTTCTCCATCTCAGATGCGGAGTATGGCGCTGAGTTATCTCATGTATCACGGCCCCTGCCACTAGGACGGAAGCTCTGAGGAGTTTTGCTGTTCTGTGCACTGGCCGTGCGCCTGTCTAGAAGTGTGTAGGTACACAGAGGAATCTGCTCTGTGAGGGCAGATGAAGAGCCTGGCCTGGCCTGGCCTCAGGCGTCCAGTCCGCTTTCAGGGCTTTCGGCACCTGCCTGGAGGTGTGCATGCCTGTCCCTCTCTGGTAGATTGCGCGGAGCATGGTTTCTGTGCGGCCCTTTTAGATGGGGAGAGTGTCCCCGATTAAGGTGCAGTCCCCTTGGGGTGGAAAAGGACTTGGGATTTCTAGCGCACCTTCACTTCATACCAGGGCCTTGGGGTCCACTGTCTGCTGGCATGCTCAGTACGGACGGGCTCGTGGAGGTGAGGGGAAGGCGAGGGCCCCTGAGGGTCTGCACCGGGAGTCGCCCCCGCGGGCTCACACGCTGCCGAACCGCAGCCGGACCGGGTGCCAGCCCTGGGAAGAGAATGGCCTTGGGTTTTCTTGTTGCTCCTGGAAACCAGTAAGACTACGCTCTAGTGGGTGGGCATTGAGAAAACTTGATGCCGTGAAGACACAATTAAACGCCTCTTAACTCTGCTTTTTAAGATGGATTGATATCATTTTGTTAAAAGTCAACTTTCAAGATCGAGTTAATCTTGGTAAAACTGACTTATGTTCCCATTGCTTGGCAGCCATTCAAATCATAAACTTTGGGGGTTGACAATTTATGGTGGCCAATGTCACTGTCCCTTAGTTCATAGGGCTTCTCAGGGTGTCATCTCCCCTCTTATCTCTTCCTTCCCATCTTGTGTACTATGGGAAGTTCACTTTATTTATTTATTTTGGAGACAGGGTCTCGCTTTGTAGTTCAAGCTGGCCCTGGGCTCACGATGTAGCCCCGGCAAGCCTGGAGCTCACAGCAATCCTCCTGCCTCTGCCTCCTGAGTGCTGGGATTATAGGCATGAACCACCATGCCCAGCATTGTGGTGCTGATGGCTGGTGGGCATGAGTCACAGTGCCCAGTATTGTTGTATGTGGTTACTGGGGATCCACTAGGCCCTTGCACTTGCAAGACAGGTGCCAGAACCACTGAGGTAAATCCCTGGCCCGGGAAATTCACTTTAAATCATGGCTGCCCACTGTCTCTGCACCACTACGGCATGGATGTATGCCCCACCAAACTCATGGTAATGTCCTGAGGTCTCTGCATGCTAACTGGCCGCCTGCCTCTACCTTCCAGCCTTCTTTTCTCTTCCTCCCTCAGATCTGGCTTGGTGGCTAGAATGGTTTGCACAGGGTCACCCAGAAGCTCATATGCTAACCCTTAGTCTCCAAGGGGCAGCACTGGACCTGTAAGAGGTGGGCCTACTGGAATTTCCTTAAGTGTTTGGGGTCATGTCCTAAAGAGACAGTGGGTTCTTCATCTCCTCTCTTTCTCCCACCATTGCAAATTGCCATCTTCATTAAAGGCCTAATCAATGGAGTCACCCAATCTTGGATTAGAAACTTTAAACAGTAAGCTCAATAAACCTTTTCTCTTTATAAGTTAACTGTCTCCGTCATTTTGTTGCAGTAACATGAAGCTGACTCACACAGTGGCTTTCTGGCAGAGCTATCAGTAGACATGTAACAGAAAGGCATTGAGTTTATGAAATGAAAGACCTGGCCAACTTCTTAGGACCCAGGAGAGAAAATTCCTATTAGTAGCTAGAAAAATGGTAAATTACATCCTAATGAATCATCTCTCAACAGCAACCATTTAATTAAGGTTTGTAAAGGATCACTGAAATGTGCCGATGAGGTTAAAATAAGATATTCTGAATTCAGCTTCAGTGTAATCCTGTTTCAACAAAAATTGAGTTTTCTTTTGTTTTTGTCTCAGAGAGAAGTAAAACCACCAGAAAACTGGGATCCTGGCTTTCAACTTGTTGCCAGTTCCTGAATCTTTGGATCAGGGATTTTAAAGTCAAATGTGCATGTGATTAGATTAACAAACATGGAAGTTACCCTGGACTCAGGAGATGGCACTGGGTGAATACTGCTTGGAGCCGGGCCTCAGGACAGGACAGAGATCAGTCTTTCACCTTGAGGTAGCTGTCAGCTGATTGCTTTTGAACAGTGAAGTGCTTGGACTCATGGAAGCACGTCTGAAGTGGTGGCTGTGGGACCAGCCAGTGACCCCAATTCTGTTTCCCTGCCAGCTGAACAGGCAGAGCACTGAGTCTGGCCCTTCCAACCTCACTCGTGTTTCTCTTTCTAGGAGGACAAGCAGAAAACCTGCAGAGTGAAAGTCCACAGGAGAAGCTCAAGGCCAGCCCTGCCTTGGGGTGGGTGGCGCCCTCTGCAGGCAGTGGATGTTCTGAGCGGCCGCGCGGAAGCCACACAAGTTTCTCACAGCCTGGTCAGCTGCATAGTTTCATTCAGAGGTTATATAGCTCTAAAGGTCATAGACCACGTATGATATGAATTTCACAGGATAATTGTTTCACTGTAAAAGTCGTTCTGCAATGGGCTTTGGGGAGGGACACTTGCTAGGAGAAGTTTTGGGAAACAGTTTCGAATAGGTTTGGGAGGAGATGTGCAGCAAGTATGGTGGAGGGTAAGAGTTAACTTGCCCTTTGCTGTCCAGTTGTGTTCTTCTGGGCTGAGGCAGGAGGCCCCTGTGGTCCGGTCCCTTTGCTGTCCTAAGCTGCTTTGGATTAAGAGGCTATTTTCAGTGCTGGGCGACTCACAGGGAGGTCGTTACTGTAGGCTGCACCTGAATTCCGGGAGGCCAGCGGGAGGAGCCAGCGCTTGGAGGTGGGGCCCAGAGGCAGGCTTCCGGCCCCAAGTGGTCTGGGCTTGTGTTTGCCTTTGTTGCAGACCTGCCTTAGCTTAGTCAAGGTGCTTGTTGACACAGAACTCCACCTTCAGGGCCACTCTAGAAACCAGGAGCGAATTTTCTTCTTATTTTTTTCACCTTGCACAGTGAACACTCTCCTATCGTCATCTTTCTGTCTGTGATTTCATTCTCTCACGTGGTGCAGCAACCAGCTCTGGTCTGTGTGGTTTGTGGAGTCGACAGTCCCACCAGGACTCTGGGCAGGCCTTAACCCGACTCCTGCGCATCCCCGAAGCAGGGGTGCCGGGCGCCAGCCAGGAAGCTGTTTCTCCAGGTTGCCCCTGGCCTCCCCAGCGTCTCCCAGCCCCCTGGGTTCAGGGGTCTGAGGGATCCACGTGGAGGACAGTGAGGACTTGCTTCCCACATCCCAACCTTCCTATGAGGCACAAGCATCCCACACCTGTGCCAGATGGCCAGAGTCAGCCAGCAGGAGGCTGGGACAGAGCTGCCCCTGAGTGGTACACAACAGGGTAGGGCAGAGATGACCATAGCAAGGGTGAGCAGCGCCCAAGGGACCAAAATAGAAGAGGAGCAAAGGTCCTGAGCGCTCACCTGGGAAATCCTTCACAGAGCCCCAGCTGCAGGTGGCCCGAGCACTGGAAATGGGGACCTACACTGTGAGCCCAAACTACACATGGTACCCCAGAGAATGCAGTAACATCTCAGACCCTGGCTGTACTGACTACTTGGTGAAACGGCAGGGCCGTGGGTAGAGTCGCTAACTCAGTTCTACACATAGTTCCAACTTACATGGCTCAGTTTATGCTTTTTCATCTTTACAGAGGTTTATCAGAGCATTGAGTGCATTTTTTCCTGAGTTCACTGTAAGTCAAAAAGCATCTGTGGTATTCAAATAGCTATTAAAATGAATCACTCCTTAGTTTATTTTTGCTTGTGGAAGCTGTGGTTAGTAAAAATGGAAAGTGTCATGCCTGACTTGAATTGGTGGTTCACGTTAATTCTACTGACAGGGCTGCTCTTGGGACAGCCCAAGCACCTGGGGTTGGCAATTAGGGAGCAGAAGTGGGGCAGCCCTGGACTCCCCCTTCCCCAGATAACAGCTCTGGGGGGCTGCTTTGGAAGGAGTGAGCCTCTCGTCTCTGGGGGCATGCAAACAGAAAAGATAGGTGCAGGGGAGGCAGGCGGGGCGAGCACCAGAGGTGCCTGCAGTTCTAAGCCTAATTGGTGCTGAGCGGCATGTGGCCCTTCGGCCCCAGGCAGGACCCAAGCAGGAGTCCGTTAGTTGGTAGGGCCACGTCACCCTCACAGGCTGTGCTGGAGCATCTCCTGGGCTCTAGCAAGGGCCACTTCTGCCGGGACCAGCACGTGCGGCGTCACGCCCACCCCCTCCCAGGAGCTGCCATCTGCAGCCCCCACCGAGCGGGCCGTGGGGATGGTGATGTACAGGTGGGTGTCATCCACGTGGTAGGTCTGCGGCGGCTGGCAGCCCCCGCTGGTCACCTCCCCGATGACCAGGGCCCGGCCTAGCCTCTTCATGATGTAGGTGAACTCTTCGGCTGCGCCGGCCGTCACGCTGCTGGTCAGGATGGCCACGCTCTTCTTGGACCCGTAGCGCTCACCTGCGGGACAGAAGCCTATCAGGTGGGGGGTTCTGGGGTGCCGGCACCTCCTGCTCTTCGGCCTGCGGATGCCTGCAGAGCAGAGCTGGGCGCGGGCACCATCAGCTCCCCGAGGGAGTGGTAGGCTGTTCTTCCTGTGTGACCAGAGCCCGCATCAGCCCCGACGCCCCTCCTCCCGAAACCTCACAGGAGCCGGGCAGTGACTGATGGCGGCCCCGAGGACAGTGCTGCCCAGCAGACGTGCAGCGTGCTCAGAATGCAAGCCCCTGGGGTCAGCCGGACGGTTTCGATGGCCGCTCTCGACAAATAAAAACAAAACCTGAGAAGCTGGGTGTGGCGGCCCGGGCCTGTAATCCCCATACTCGTGAGGCTGAGGGAGGAGGGTCGCCGTGAGGTCAAGGCCAGCCTGGGCTCTACGGCAGGGCTCTGTCTCAAAATACAAAGCCCCTCTCAAATATAATAGGAAATACAACTTGACGTCACTTTCTTTGACCGTCATGTTCAAAGACTTGACACAGAATCCCGTGAAAATGCCACTGAGGGCTCCACTCCCTTCCTCTCCCTGTGGCGAGTCTGCTAACCCCGGCGTACATTTGCACTTCCCACACGTGTGGGCGCAGACCAGCCACATTCCATGGTCCCTGGCCTCGGGTGACACGCGGCTCTCAGCAGGAACTTTGAAGTTCTGGGATCTCATAACCCGTAGGTCTGAGTCTGTTTTTAACTTCGGATCTTGGATGTCTATGTGATTTTGGGATTCGTCTGCTTCTAATCTTTATTTGCATTTTTGGAATATTACGGGTGATATTCTGAATCTACTGTAAAATGCATTGTGGGGCCTCTCTAGCGCCCTCTGGTGGCAGCAGCACAGCTTTCTTGGCTTGCGAGCTGGGCTGGGGGAGGGAGTGAGGTCCTCCAGCCGGGAGGGCCCTTTGGGAGTCCAGGTCTTTAGAGCTCCGGGGCCGCCCTGCTCCTTGGGACACCATTTGGGCCCTAAGGCAGGTAATAGAGACCTCTCAGCCTTGGGAATGTGTGCAGAGCTGCCACTAAGAGCCATGAAGCCCGGGCGGTGGCCAGAGGATCCTTCTCCTTCAGCGCTTGTGCTGCCGGCGGCTGGCATACTCCCACTTGGGCCGTAGTGCTGAGTGACCCGAGACCCCCCATCCTCCCTCTCTGAAGCGGGCACATTCTTAGCAGAGACTGAAGACCACAATGTCAACTGCATGGCCAGGACAGGCTTCCTCCTGTGCCAGTTGCTGATCTTTTGTCTAAACCCTGGTCCTGGCTCCCGGCTCCGAAAGTCTGGGAGTGAGAGTGGGAGGGGCTTCTCATGCACCTGCGAGCCGGCTGTGGGTCCAGAGCTCTGTGACAGAGTCGTTGGGGCGACTGTAGATCCTGTCCAGCAGAACGGGTGGGCCCTCGTCAAAGAAGTAGGAGCACAGCGCCGAGATGGAGGAGGTGGGGCCGCCGATGTTGAACCTGAGGAGGGATAGGGGCCGCCCAGGGGCTGGGCTCACAGTGGCCATGGCGCCCTCAGGTGGGGCCTGGCCCTGGGGAGGGTTCTACCTCCACCCGCTTCTAGTCCCTCTGAGTTTCGGAGCACCAGGCTCCTGGGGCCAATAGGCCTTGTGCTCAGACATGCTCAGAAAATATGGAATCCCATATCCCACCCTCTGATTGCTCGCTCATGAAGGGCTCTGACAAGTCCCACAGTTAGAGCTTTGTCAGTAAATGTCCAAGTATTCCCTATGGATGGCTCTACTGTACGCACACTGCCCGCCAGTGGGTATGTCTTGGGAACCACCTTCACTCTCAGCTGCTTTGGATGACGTTCTCCAAAACCTCCCAGGTGCCATAGCTTGGGTGCCCTAGTGTGGCACGTGGGGTGGCAGTGCAGAGCCGTGCAGCGCCATTGGGAGTGAGGTGCCTGTGTCCACCCATACGGGTGCCTGGTGACAGGTCGGGAGACACTTCTGGCTGCAAACCAGAAAGGCCAGGCTGGGCTTAAGGGCAGTGAGCCCCGACTACAGGTGTGGAAGGGAAAGGTGGAGGGAAGGTCGCGCAGGCCGAGCTGTGCAGGCCTGGGCATCAGAGGGGATTGTACTGAGTGGGGATCAAGGACCACAGGACCCCAACTCGGCTCTCAGCACACGAGCCAGGGTCTGGGGGCAGTCGCCTTGCAGAGAAGGGGCCCAGCCTCCCTGGGGCTCAGCGCCACCTCACAGCCAGTCGAGTTTTGTGGTGTTGTGGCCTGCCCTTCTTGTGCCCTCAGAGGGTGCCCACCACTGGGCGCTAAAGGGCCCTGCCTGTGAGTCCTCCACCTCCTGCCCCAGTCTGAGGTGGTGCCTCCCTGACACAAGGCTGAGGGGAAGTAGGTATCAGAAGACATCTTTCTGGTGCCATTTGAGAGACAAAGGGTCCTTTTTGACGTATTAGTGGTTTGTTCATATTGTCTGTGACACCTTAGGTTTCCCGTCCTCCTGACCAGGGTTGTTGGTGGGTTGATCTTGTGGAGCAAGAGCCACAGCATAAGTGTACGGCTCGGCTGCCATAAGAGGCCTGGTGACCGGTCACCTCAGTCACTAACCCCTGGAGGTGCTGAGTCAGGAGAGTGGGAGGATCTGTAGTCTAATGTCTCCTGCTCGATTCCAGTAGCCAGGCAACACTAAGTTAAGTCTTAGCCTGAAATGTACACTTGGGCCATCAGAGGGGCTTCCAATGACCAGGGCTGGGCCCGCCGACTGTGGAGCTGCAGCCCAGCGGGCCGGCGGGCCCTCCCGTCTCCTCGCTGCTGACCTCATGTCGATGACCATGGCATCTGTGTGCACGATCTCCTTCCAGATGTGCTGCACCAGCAGCTCCGACACCTGCTTGAGCAGCTCACAGTCCCCAAACATGTCAAACCTCAGGTAGCCGATGTTGTCCTCCAGCACATTGGTGTGGAAAGAAAACTTGATCAGGTCTGCAAAGGCCTCCGGGGACGGGATCTGGGAGAGAGGGAGACCCCGCTCAGTGTCAGGCTCTGGACTGAGAAGTGTGAGCTGGCGGAGGTGACCGTGTGGGGAGGCCAGGCGCGTGGACCCGGTGTCCAGCGGCAGCCCTGACGTGGTCTCCTTCCTGACTGCTGAGCCCAGAGCGTCTCAGTGCCCTGGGTCGTCTGCCTGTCCTCCACTGGAAGAGGGTGGGATGACAGCTGTGGCCTTTACCAGGGCCTGGGCTAAGCACCTGCAAGCACAAGCGTGCGCGCACACACACACACACGTACACGTGCACACACGCACATGCGCACACATGTATAGGCATACATGTGCGCCCACATACACGCTTGCGCACACGCACGCATACATACACACATGCAGGAGACAGTGTGGCTGGCACCTGGCCTGCTGTCCCGGTGCTGTGCTTAGCTCTGAGGCCCTTGTGGTCCCGGCCTCTGCCTCCTGCCACTTCTCCGCCTCTGCCCCAACTCCCTCACACAAGCCCTACCCCTGTGAAACAGCTGGTGGGGGATTAATGGCCCACATTTCCAGGGGGAGAATCACAGCTTGGGGGCCTCCGGTGAGGTACTGACAACCCTTCCTACAGTGAGAGGGTGCCCGGAGAACGCCCACAAATCCCTCTTTCCAGCAGTCAAGGCAGCCCTCCGCGTCCTGCAGTTTAAACGGATCCATGAAGTGGGAGCTCTCTAGAGGCGCCCATGGACTCTGGGCACAGGGAGTGGGCAGGATGTCAGGGAGAGGGGTAGACACGAGAGAATCTTAGGGATGTGGAGTCCTGCACTCACACAGCCCCTGATCACCAAGTGTCCCCTGTGACTCACCTGCATGGGCACAATCCCGGGAATGCGGTCCTTGGCATCCTCAGGGATATGGGCTGTTTTCAGGTGCGGATCCCCAGACAGCAGCTGCAGGTCGGCCCCCAGCATCTCGGCCAGAGCAGCCTCGGAGGTCACCCTGGAGTAGCGGCTCTGCAGGCCGCTCAGCTTGGCCGCCATCTTGGCCCCCAGCTCAGGGGCGGCGTAGTTGTCAGCCACCAGTTTCCCTGCTGTCTGCAGCACCGTGGGCACCTTGGCACGCAGGGCCACTATGTCCTGGGCCATGGACAGGGCCTCGCTCATGGGGACCGTGATGTCAGGCTCCACACCAGCCAGGTCCCAGGCCTCACCAGTGGTGGCACTCAGCGCCATCTGAGTGGGCATGGAGGCATATAAGGGGCTGCTGCCCACCTGGTAGATGCCCACAGAGAGTGCACCTCCAGCTGTGGGCTCACCAATGATGGTGGCCCGCTGCAGGTCCTGCATGGTGTGAGCGAAGGCCTCGGCTGCGGAGCCGCTGGTGTGGCTCATCAGCACGTAGAGGTCCTTTTGAGGGCCGTAACGCTGCCCGGCAACCTGGGGCAGTGTCCACACCTCTGTCACCTTAGAGGTGGCCCTGTCAAAGATGGAGTAGAGGTGCTGGCGGGGCTCCTCCTCAAAGAAGTAGGAGCAGAGTAGCGGCACAGCTGAGGAGTAGCTGCCGGGGTTATAGCGCAGGTCCACAACCAGCGCGGCCGTGTCTACCAACCTCTGCCACACCAGCTGTACCAGCTGTGGCCCAATGGCCTTCACGGTATCCAGTTCGGCCATGGCATCAAAACGCAGGTAGCCCAGCTGGCCGGGCAGCACATCTGTCTTAAACAGAGCCTCAATGAGGTAGGACAGCTCCTCGGGAGAGGGCACAGCGGGGGGCGGCAGGGGCACCTCCTCAGCCACCAGCTCTCCGGGGCTGTGGAACACCAGCAGGCGGTGGTCCTCAGACACCTCTTGCAGGTCAGCTGTCAGCTGTGAGGCCAGAGACTCCAGGTCAACAGCCGTGCGGTAGGCACCATGTGCCAGCTTGGCCCGCAGGAGGGCCCCCATGCGCCCCACTACCTCAGGCCGTGCATAGTGGGCTTCTAGCAGGCGGCCGGTGCCCTCCACCAGCTTGCCCAGGCTGCGGTGGAACTCCAGCACCTCCTGTGCTCTGTCCAGCGCCTCCTCGGCCAGCACGATGGCGTCAGGCACCACCCCACCGCCCAGCCAGCCCTCGCCATGGTTGTCGATGAAAGTGAGCACAGGCACGGTGAGCACCAGCCCACCCTCGGGCGAGTCGAGCAGCGGCACGGTGCAGGTGTGCAGGAGGCTGCCGGCCGTGATCTCGCCCACCAGCGTGGCCCAGCCCAGTGACTGCATGAGGAAGGCAAACTCTTCCGCGGCCGTGGCCGTGCGGTGGCTGGTGAGCAGATAGACCCCACGCTGGTGGCCATAGCGTGAGCCCAGCAGCTCGCGGCGGCTGAAGTGCTCCTGCGTGACGTTGGTGCGGCGGTCATAGGTGGTAAAGAGACGCACGGCGCCATCCTCGGGACCCTGGAAGTAGGATAGCAGCAGGGGCACGGCAGAGGACGGCCCGCCAGGGTTGTGGCGCAGGTCCATGATGAGGTGCTCTGTGTTCTGCACGGGCTCCCACACCTGGTGCAGCACGTAGGGGCCCAGCGCCCCCAGCACAGAGTCATCTGAAAACCTGTCAAAGCGCAAGTAGCCCACGTTGCCTGGCAACACTGACACCTGGAACATAGTGTCCACCAGTGCCTGCCGGGCAGCCTCGTCGTTGGGGACCTCGGGTTCTGCCTCCAGGGCCTCATAGCCTTCAGCCTCAGGCCCTGAAGAGGTCTCTCTGGGCCCCACAGCCCGCACCAGGAGCCTGGGGTCCTCAGACACAGCCTGCAGCCCAGCGTTGAGCTTGGTTAGCAGGTCCTCTTCGGAGACCACTGTGGAGTAGTCCATGCTGGCCAGGTGGTGCAGCAGGGCCGGCACGCGGTCCACCAGCGTGTAGTACTCCTGCAAGGCCTCCCGCAGGCGGTGCAGGACCCCCGGCAGGGCGCGGCGCAAGGTGAGGATGGCCAGCGCCTTCTCCAGGGCCTGCTCTGCTGGCGTGCTCACGCATGGCAGTACTCCGCTGCCCTCCCACGTCTGGCCTCCTCCACCCAAGGGCCCCAGTGACCTCGACACAGGCACGGTGAGGAAGAAGCTGGACTGGCCGATCCTCAGTTTCTGGAGGTCCAGGGCACCCCCCTCTGTGCGCTCGCCCACCACGATGGCCCTGCGCATCTGCTTGAGGATGTAGGCGATGTCCTCGGCCACGCCCCCAGTGCGGCCACTGGTGAGGACCACCACATCCTTCTCGGCGCTGTATCTCTCTCCCAGAATCTGTGGCAAAGTCCAGATCTCCGTGGTAGTGTTGGAGGGGCGGTTGTAGATGGTGTCCACGTGCAGGACTGTGTTCCCGGGGTGCAGGTAGGAGATGACATAGGGGATGCTGGAGACATGGCCGCCAGAGCACTGCCGGAGGTCCAGCACCAGGGCGGAGGTGCCCATGAGCTGCTTCCACACGTGGGTCACCAGGAAGCTGACTAGTCTGCCGAGTACCTCCTGGCCCGGGAGGTCGTCCACACGCAGGTAGCCTACGTTGCCTCCCAGGATCTCATGGCGGATGCTCTTTTGCAGCCCAGCCAGCAGCTCCTCCTGGCTGAGGTTGGTGGGTGCCGGGGCTTGCGGCAATGCCTCCACGGTGCTGGGCTCATAGGAGATGACTAGCCGAGGGTCGTTCAAGGAGCTCTGTACCCCGTCTGTCAGCACTCGGGCCAGTACCTGTGGATCGGAGATGCTGAGAATCTCCCGACTCTTCATGGCCTGCTCAATGGCTGCCTGCATCCCCATGAGGTTCTCTGGGAAGCAGTAGTTATCCAGGAGGACCTTGGCCATGTCCAGCACCAGGCTGGGCTGGGACAGGTGTGTGGGGCCAGCGAGGCCACATAGCAGCACCGGTAGCAGCAGGGCCCATTCTGTCTTCATGGGGAGCCTGGGTCGCTGGGGCCTGGACCCAAGGCTGTGACTGTGTGCCAGGCTGCGGCCCTGCACCCTGGGGCTGCCTTTCACCCTCATCCTTCTCAGCGAGTGGACAGAAGGTCTGGGGCTCAATGCCGGAGCTGGGAGAGGGGGCCTCCCACTCTGGTAAGCCTTTAATCCTGTCTAATTCAAGTACATCAGCCCTGGGGGGCTGGGGAGAAGGGGCTGGTAATGTGACCTAGAAGGAGCATGGCTGCTTGTCCTGCAGAGCATAAGTGGTTAGTTTTGAGTTCCCTGCACATGCTGGTCTTGGGCCGGGTCTCATCAGAGCCTTTCGATAGTGAATCGCCTCTAGCGAATATATTTCTTCACCACACTGGGGGCCATGGCGGCCCAGAATCAGGTAGACATTGTGGATGCACGGTTTTGTCACTGTCTAGTCTATGGGTTGAGGGACCACATGTCTCCCTTATTTTGTCATTTAAATGAGAAAAAAATTGTGCAGAGTACTTCACAGTGCCTAGCAAAAAGGAAGCACTTGGTTACTGGTAATTAATTGATATCATCTGTTTAATAGCCAAATCAAAAGCTGGAGCATTTGTAGCTAATTGGATCCGGCCTCTCAGGTGGGGGCTGTGAGAAGCCCAGGGTGAGCAGTGGACTCAGATGCTGCAGAGGCTGAGTCTGAGCCCATCACCAGCCTGAGGGCGTTCATAGTTCAGACCTACAGGGGCCTCATAGCCTCTTAGTGAGAGGAAAAAACACATGTAGCCCTGAGCAGCAGATATGGCTGGTGGCAGGATGCCACCTCTGGCTCTGGACAGGCAGCTGCAGGTGAGTAGAGGCTGGCTTATGAGCTCGTCCTCCCAGCTCAGCCATTACCTAGGGTTGCAGGGAGAAGGGAGTATTGGAGGAACCGAGTCTCTGGTCCCAGGCCAGCCTCTGGTGCCAGCTGACTCAGAGCCTCCTGGTCCTGCCGCTTCTCACCGAGGTGACGTGAGCTTGCATCTGGCCTGGCGAGGTATCCGCAAGGCTCACCATGGGCCAGAGCCCCAGCCCTCTCACTTAGCCCACAAGACAGCCACGGCTCAGAGCACACACACAGTCAGGGACAGCAGCGGGGAGGCACCTCCCCTGCCACCTTCCTGGCTCCTCTGAGGTGTGTTGAACACCACTTCTGGGGCAGAGTGGGCAACAGGTGGACCTGTGTGCATCTACACCAGAAAAGGTGGTCTTGGGAGACAGGGCTTACTCTTTGTGGTTGCTGGCACGATCCTCTCCGAAATCATTCTCTGAGGGTGTTTACCAAGAGGGTGATGAAGGCCAATGAGGTTAATTAGCTACAACAAACATTTTTAGCTCATTAGGATTTGTTTAATGCCTGCGTGACATATGGCCATATCACTCCACCACTGGCAGCCAATGGAAAAGAGCCTGACTTACTGTAAGAACAGGCTGGGGTGGGCTGTGTAGGTGCCTCCTGGTAAGCGCATCTGTCAGGCGCCCTTTCCTCTGCCTCCAGGGAAGCCCACCTCTGAGCCCGAAGGCCAGTCCTCTGGGGGGATTTCTCTGTCCTCGAAGCTCTGGGGCTGATGGGCAGGACTAAGGCTGCATGGGGACTACATGGGACAGATGTAGCAGGAGGATATGACAGCCAGAGATAAGGCTGTGCCTGGATTTATGTGGGCGGCCAGCTCTCTGGAGGAGTTGAGCAAAAGTACTGAAATCTGTCGTGAATCCCAGAGGAAGCTGGGAGATGTGAGCCCCGGCACTCATATATGGCACTTAGTCCTCGTGTTACGTGCTAGTAGTACATGGAGATGCGGCCTTCGGGAGGTTGTTAGGGTTAGGTGGGGTCCTGAGGGTGGGGCCGCATCGTGGAAGAGCGACCACAGCCAGCAGGCTGGCTCTGCCTCAGGGGCCCTGGACTCAGGGAACTCTCTCTCTCGGAGTTAACAGAGGCAAAGAGCATGTGCTCCTAGCTCACGGCTTTTACAGAGGCTAAGGAAGAGGAAGAGGCTGGGTGGCAAAGAGCAGTCAGGCTGCCCCCGCTGCAAAGGAAGGAGGCTGGCTTCTGTGGGGACTACCGGCGCTCCCTGGGGGTCCTGAGCGAGGAAATCCTCGTCAGTCTTTTCCTTGTGTTTTAAGGGATTTCCTCCTTGTGTGTGAAAGGGCTCAGTAGCCAGCTGGTCCTGAGGTCTCACGAGATCAGCCTGCTTGTCACAGTGCTCCGGCAGGAGGTGGGGAAGGACTCGAACACCTTGCATACACTGTCAAAGGGAAAAGGTGGGTTAGGAACACATCTCATTACGTAGCTATGGTGTATGGATCTATCCCTGACAATTTCATCTGTGTCTTATTCCCAGAAGTGTCTGTTCTCCACCTCACTGCCCTGTGAAACCCTTGCCATGTTCTGATACAGGAAAAGGCCTGCCAGACACTAGCACGTGCTCTGGACTTCCAAGTGTACAGAACCACCAGGCAAATAACCTCCTACTGTTTATAAGCTGCCTAGTCTGTGGCATTCAGTTATAGCAAGAGCAATGGACCAGGACACCCAGTCAGATATATTTTAAATAGTTTCTTTCTCTTCTTCCATGAACAATATTGTGATAAATATTCTCACATGCATCTTCTTCAGAACCAGTGCTTTTTGTTTCTGTATAAAATTCTCAAACATGGGCTTCCTGGATTTTGAATCAGGGGATAGATACTTCTTTTCTTTTCTTATATTTTTCAGTAACTTTTAAATTATACAATAAATGATGTATAATTTATACAGAATAAATTGTCCGTCCATGAAAGGCGCAATTTGGTGAGATCAGAGATGGATTCACCCTGTGAAACCATGGCCACAGGTGAGATAACATACATTATGATCAGCGCCAAGTTTTCCTTGTGCTTCTTTGCTGTCTTTCCCTCGGACTGTTGAATGTTCCCTGGTTTTCAGTTTTCATTGCTGTGTGTTGTTCCACTGCTACACCCAGGATGTATACTACTCACTCACCTGGTCACAGAACCCAGGGTGTCAAAGCATAGGACTGTTTCCAATAGAATTGGCGGGAATATTTGCAGGTATGTCTTTGTGAAGATCAATATTTTTATTTTTCTCTGGGGAAAATACCTAGGATGGGAATGTATGCTTAGAATTTTAAGAAATTTCTTAAATGCTTTATGAAAACTTAATTTCTACTAACAGCACATAAGACTTCCAGTTCCCCCACAGGGACACTCATGGGCAGGTTAACTGGCCTTGGCCCTCTTAAGGGGCTGTTGTGATTTTAATTTGCATTTCTTTGATGACTGATAGGGGTGAGTCTTGTGCTGACTGCCCAGGTGTACATCTTCCCTGGTGAAATATCTATTCTTTTGTCTATTGTTCATTATAATTTGTTTCTTCATTATGAAAAATATGTTTTCTGGACATTAAGACATTTCCATATTGAATGTTTTTTTTAGTACTTGGGTTTGAACCCAAGGCCTGTGCACTGAGCAAATCTCCAGTCTTATCTATCTATCTATCTATCTATCTATCTATCTATCTGAGTCCTAGCATTGTATGTTATATCTAGACAGAATCTTAAGTTGCAAAGTTGCACAGTCTGGCTTGAACTTGTAGCCCTCCTGCCTCAGCCTCCCAGAATGATGGGATTACAGATAGGCACTTCCTTATGTAGAGCTTAATGTTTTCTAAAATCAGAGCTAGAACTGGAATTCCTCTAAGTGTATGACTGTTTTGAGGTTCTCGGAAGGACCCCTCATCCATCGGATCTGCATTCCTCGGGCCCCGCACTCCTCTAGGAATGCCAGTGCTGCCTGCTGAGGGCTCAGAGAGTGCCAGGCACACATCGGAGCCCGCCTCGGACCTGGGGAGGAAGCAGCTGTGAGGGCACAGAGGGGCGAGGGGAACCCTCAGGTCGCTTGGGTCTCGCCTTTGTGCTCCTTCTGCTTCACTGTGTCCTGAGATGTGGATCACGTGGGCCCTCCGGGAGCATCAGGCAGGAGGCTCGTGTCCTCACCTCTGACTCATGGCCACAGCAGCACAAGACATGAGGCGGCAGTTGCCCATGCCGGGACCACGACAGCTGCATGACATAGCCTCACGCCTTCTCCCCCAACAGTCAGGAGGGCAGATTGAGGGTGGGTAGCACCCTGAGCTCCAAGCCCCTCACCGACATTGGCTCGGGGTGGGGTAGAGAGGGACAGAGGACAGGGAGGGCTCCAGTGGCGTGCACGGTGCAGGGGCTGCAGGTGTTGTGCAAGCCTGGACTCTGTGTAGGTGGCCCACAGATATTTCTGTATCCAGATATTTCTGTATCCTCGTGGACACTTGCGGACGTGAAGGGAGGTGGACACAGCCAGCCCTGACCACACACAGCCGGTCACACCAGCATCAGCTCACGTGAGCCTATGTGCAGTCTCGTCTGCGTGGCCCACCACACACACGGCAGTGGGTCCTCCCTGGACAGGGCAGCTTGTAGGCAGGGAGTGGCAAGGCACCCTCAGGCCCTGGTCTAACATTCAGAAAGGCCTCCCTTCAGGCATTGACTTTATTTCCTAGTGAAACTTCACAAGACACAGAAACACACCCCTGGGACGGAAGAACCCTTTGCCTCTGGAAACTCTGTCCTACCTCACTGCCCGGCAGCAGTCAGGAATTCGCTCCATGCTTCCTTGTATTTTGTGTTAAAGTTGCTTGTTGACTCCATGTAAACATGTAACTGACTTTTTCTTCCTGTGTGGGGGCTTCCTCTAGGAGGCCAACTGTGCTAGAGATGGGGACCCTTCCCTGCTTTCAGCATCTTCCTCACACCACACATGCCCATGCGCAGTGGGCGCCCGAGGAGAGGATGGGGTTTACTAGGGGGAAATGGCAGGGGCAGAAGCATGTTACTACAGAAACCTGCAGCCGGCAGCCGATGAGGACCAGGACCCTTCAAAGGCCAAGGAGCCCTGGCTCAGGGAGCTGGACATCTTTTCACCTTACACCATGACCTCAGGGAGAAGCAGGGACATTTCAGTGTCAAACGAAGAGCATGCTTAAATCCAGCCAGTCCAAACCTTTCCCTGCCCTGACGACCTTGTGCTGGGCAGCTGATGGTGCTGAGTTAGGATGCCACAGAGGTGCAGGATGCCAACTGCCCCTGAAGACTCAGAGTACAGTCCAGGGACCCCAGTTGCCCTTCTGTGAACCCCTGACCTGTGTAGAGCACCTTGATCATGGGTACATGAGGGGGCTTCTGTCCAAAGGTGCTCTGTGCAGACCATAGCTGGGTGTGGGGACAGTTTTTCAGTGACTCAGGGATGACCCTGGAAGCTCCTGGCCACAGCAGGAACACATAAACTAGCAGCCCAGATGCCACAAGCCCCAGCTTTCCGCCTTCCAACACCAGTGGCTCTTAGGTACAGAGTGACTGGCTGACGTGGGCAGGACCGTGGGAAGGGCCCAGGCCTTGGAGCCACACAGACCTGGGTAGGAATTAAGCTGTCCATGAGTCTCGCTGGGCCACTGGGTCTTGGTTTCTGTGTCAGTCTGATGCCACTCTGCTCTCCTTTGCTCACACCCCAGTGCCCTGCTATACTCTTTGCTGGGTTTGAGCCTTAGCGGGCTCACCGAGAGGCCTCAGCCTCCGTTCCTTTCCTCAGTGAGAGGCCTGCAGGCTCAGTGAGGCCCTGCTGTGCCCAGGGGTGCAGGGCCTCTCACCAGGGCCCCACCACACCCCAGGCAGGTACTACCTGCACCCACACTCAGCCACACTCATCCCCTCATAGTGGAACTTGAGGGTGGGCACGCCCATGTCGTCCTTATAGAGGATGGAGATGGGGCTCAGTTTGGTGGGCACGCAGCAGGCCTTGCCCACCTTCTTGGGATGTTTGAGGTGCACCAGGGTCTGCACGATTGCATGTTTTGTCGGCGTCAGGTCATCGCTCAGGGGGAAGAAACAGCCGCCCTTGCACTCGTAGGCGTCATACTCCGTGGGCGCGATGACCCAGCTGTCCCAGCCGATGTCCTTGAACTTGACCCTCAGGGAAGTCTTCTGGCAGTAGCTGCCAGCCCCAGGGCTCCTCTTGTGCCTGGCTAACAGTGACCCCCTGGTGGTGTGGCTGGCCACGACCTCGTCCTCCTCCCCCCCGTCCTCCTCGTCCTCACCGCGGCCCCTGCTGGGCTCCCCATAGCTGCTCCGGGGTGTCTTTCTGAGCACACTGTCCTGCTCATGGCCTATCATCTCCCTGAGCTCCGTTCTGGTCTCCTTGGTCCCGTTGCTGCGGTCATTGGAGAAGATGACGAAGAAGGGCAGGTTTTTGGAACCCGGGGGCACGCTGATGTCCAGCGTGTCACAGCCCTCTGTGCAGCTCTCCACCACCACTTCCAGCTTGTTTTTGCTTTTGGAGGCGTCTGCTCTGACCCACCGCGTCACAGCTCCAGACACTTCCAAGGTCTCCCAGCCCTCACCTCGGATGTCCTGGGACACCAGGAAGGTCCTCGTCCCCGAGGCTCCATCCAGGACGTCGTAGATGACCATCTTCCCTTCCAGCCGATGGTCACCATCCACGTGATTCTGGCAGGAGACGTAGAGCCGGAGCTCCGCCCTGGTGATCTGCTCGTGCCTGGGGATGGAGATGTTAAAGAGCAAGACGTGCTTCTGAAAGGGGAAGCCGTCGGTGCCGGTGGTGGAGATGGCATCTGGAATGGAAAGACACAAGGTGGGCGTGGCCGGAGCCTCTGCTGTTGTGACCCCAAAGCTAAGTCTCCCGGTTTGGGTGAAAGCACTTGTGGGAGGACATTTTTTGTCTCCATTATCTCTGTTTAGTTCCCTTTAACCACCGAGTTGAAGAGCCTTTTGAAAAAGATTCATTTAGGGTCTTCTAAAGGACAGAAGCAACGTCCCCTACAGGGGTCGACAGTTCCTGGTGTCTGTGGAGCAACGCTACATGCCTGGCATTACGTGGAGAGCGTCGCATATTATATTCTGCTGTAAGCCTCAGGGGAATCTATTATTTCAGTTTTACAGAGGGGGAGATGGAGACTTAAGGCATTCAGCTGCCCCAATGCACACAGCTAGTTTGGACAATCAATAAAGAAAACTCGAAGCATTGGTAGCCTTAGTGTGGAGATCCCAAGGGATCTTTAAAGGACAGACCCTGGTTGGGGACTATGAAAGTCCACTATTACAACAAGGGGAAAGATGTTGGCCTCTAAACGTGGACATCATGTGGAATTGTAACTTTCAAGAAAAGTAAAACTGTATGGTTTTCTAGAGGAAAATATATACATATATATATATATATATATATATATACACACACAAATATATATTTGTATATATATATATATACACACACACACTGTATATATATATATACACACACACAGATATTTTATATATATATGTATATATCTCTCCCAATGCTTTTGCTATGGAAGACCAAAGATGAGGCTGTTTTTTTTTTGTTTTTTTTTTTTAGGTTTTTTGAGACAGGGTCTCGCTTTGTGGTTCAGGCTGGCCCTGAGCTCAGCCTCCAACTCACATCACAGAATCCTCCTGCTTCTGCCTCCCGAAAGCTGGGATGACAGGCGTGAGCCACCACGCCCGGCACTGTGGTATGTGGTACTGGTTGCTGCTGGGGTGAGTCTCCACACCCAGTATTGTATGTGGTTACCGGGGAATCGAACCCGGGCCCTTGCGCTTGCAAGACAGCTGCCGGAACCACTGAGCTAACTCCCCGGCCCAAGATGAGGCTGTTTTTGCAGCCGTATAATCCCCACTTTTCCTCGGCTGACACCTGACCATTGCCCACGCCGTGGCACATGCACAGAGGCAAGAGAAGGGGCAGCGTGCTGCCAGCTTCTCTCGTCAGCTCCCACAGGCCGTAGCCCCAGGGGACGCCTGGCACTTCTCATCGGGCCAGGCTCTGCCCTCTCCTCTCCGTGTTCCTCTCGCATTTGCACGATTAGGAGAGTCAACTTCTAGGTTAGGCACGGCAGAGATGCACAATGCTCACCGAAGACCGGGACAGTAGAGTGTAACAGCGGTCATTCAGAAGGCAGGCTGGTCTGTGCTGGACTTTGCCATTTGACTGAGTGCAGCCTGGGAGGAGTCTGAGCTGGGGCGCTGGAGCTGGGACCTTGCGTCGTGCTGTCACCCGTCACTCAGGCTTGGGGAGCTGACCCTGCCTCCCCCCGCCCCCGGGCTCATTACCTTCAGAGTCCTGAGCCTCTCTGTGCCTTGGTTTTCTCTTCTGCCCTCCCTGCCTCTTGCATGAGTGTGAAGCTTTAGCACAGTGCGCACAGAACTTAAGTGCACAGCCCTCAGCTCATAGCGGACGCCAGCTGACACTGCAGCCCCTCCTACCCGCCGCACGGCTTCTCCGCCGCCCCTGTCCTCTGCCCGCACGGCGCCCGGATTCAGCTCCTGTGGAAGTGCTGCCCTTTGGGGGATGACCAAGACCCTGCCTTCATGACTGTGCTCTGACTGGGTCACGGCGTGACGGTCCTGGGGGACCACGGTCAGACACCTCAGCCATCACGGAGGGAGTCCCGGGAGCAGAGCAGCACACCTCCCCGCTCGCACACGCTGCTCTGGGGTATGTGGTCTTTCGGAGGGCTCTGCACACCCCCTCCCCAGCCTTCTGGGGTATGATTCACACCCCGACTGAGGAAATCACACCTCCCCTACGGCAGAAGTCACAGACACGTGCTCTGGGAATATTGTGGATCGCATATTTTTTTTAAAAGGTAGAATTTTAAAACTCTGACAAGTGCATATAAAATCCAGATTTTTCTTTTGGGTGCTAGGTAAGTTGTTTCTAAATTGGAAGAAGGGAAGAGGTAAGACAAAAGTGAGGAGAAGCTGAGGGAGGAAGACATGAAGGGAAGGGGGAGGAAAGGAGAAGGGGCAAGGTGGGGGAGGGCCTGCACCCTCGAGTGCCGACGCCTTCAGTGTGTCCGCCAGCACCTTCCAGATGCTGCGTGGGTCCGGTGACTCGCACGGCCCCGCGGGGAAGCCACTGGCCACACGCGTCTGTTGACCACTTTATAAAGAACTGCACTTTCATTTTCTTTCTTTGCAGATAATCTCAGTGGGAACTTCTGGCTGCACGTGGCCAGGTGTCACCCCGTTCCCCAGGACTGCCCTGGCCAGTGTGTCCCCCCAGGCCCAACTGTACCTTCCACACTGAAGCTGCGCACAATGTTGGAGGCTGGGGTGGACGACTTGTCCGAAGTGTATCTGTAGTACAGGTCGATCATGTACTGTGGCGGCTCCAGCTTGGTCTTGTCCTGGGAGGGGACGCCGCTCAGGTTGAGGCTGCGCAGGAAATCCACCTTCATGTTTTCCAGGAGCACTGTTAGGTCCACCGTGCCCTCCTGCCGCCCACTGCCAGGCTCCCCTGGCAATGCCTGCCACCTGCTCTGCAATGGCTTTCCTTGCAAGGGGCAGGCCGGAAGGGACAGCATGAGCAAGGCTACCCACAGAGCCCCGGGAGACATCTCGAGCCCTGGAGAGAAGGCTGCAGGCGTGTTACTGGCTGCCAGAAGGAGCCAGGGAGCTGAGGGCTCGCATCGTCCTGCTGAGCGATCTGCAGGGAGCGCTCGGCCAGCACAGGCTCGCCCTGCGTCCTGGGCTGTCCCCCACTTGTTCTTATCTGGGCCCTGTGTTGCGCCAGGCTGTTATCTAAGGGAGCTCTTGTTAATGAAGACTCTGTAAACATCTGAAACTTCCTGCAGCGCACGGGCCTGTGGGAAGGACTTCGCGGACTGCAGAGGGTCTGCATTGCACTGTGGGTTATCTCCTGCTAATTAGGACCTTTGTTCCTTTCCTTGTCAGCTCTGTTGGGAAGACTCTGCAGATGGGTGACACATGCCTCTCTCCTGGGCCGTGCAACAAGGAGTCCAAGAAATAGAATTGAACATATTGTAGGCAGCTAAGTTAGGGAGAAATATTGTGGGCAGTCAGATGAGGCGCAGCCGTCAAATCAGTGCAGAAGGTGAGGACACATCACAACTACGGCTGCAGGCACATTCACTGAAGGCCAGGACTCTAGCTAAAGATGGAATGCCTTCACACCTCCTCATGGGATGAACCATACACTGTGGTTATCTAGAGCAATAAGCACAGAGAGGCATCAGTCATCCAGGTAGGTGACCGGGACCTCCTGACTCATATTTTCAAAAGAAAGGTCCTTGTTTGTTTCTATGTACACTTGCTACAGGACTCGCTGCCTCACTGGATCCAACTTGTTGATCACAGTTTTGTTTCACATTATACTGGCCTTGTGATTTCCTACCCACCTCATGATGTTTACGCATAGAACTTCCTCTGTAAAGACTGTGGACAACCCATTTGTGTTCCCTCCTGTCTCTCAGGAGCCATATCTCACCCCTCAATAGATACTTCCTATTCTTAACCTCTCTTGGCTTTAGAATTCATTCTTCACTTTGGGGGAACACAGACAGCATATCTGACAACTAGCAGGTTGGGAGTTCCATTACTTCCCGAAGTATTTAGGGGCCCCAGTGAGACAGTTAGAAGGAAGTAAGAGTTAGTCTTTGTTTCAAGGATTCTGACTTGTTTAGATAATCTGAAATCATTATTCTTGTTTGTCAATTGCTTCAAATTACTTGTGCTTTATGCACCTTTTGTGCCTTGTCTTTCTTATGCGTTGGTTTTTGTAAAAATGATAAATTTAAGTTGAGAACATAGGAAGATTATATTTCTTTGATGAGACGTTTTACTTTTGCAGGCAAGGTCTCCTCTTCCTGCTTTGCATATGCTGCATTTACACCTATTAGTTGCTAAATTCATACCTGTTTCCTTGTTAAACAGCACTAAAGAAAAGTAATGTTAGATTGTCCCCTAGTGGACTTTGATGTTAACCAAAGTGTGGGTTTATGAAATGCTATAAAATGGGTCTTCTAATGAAATCTAGTTTATATTTTGTAAATAAACATGCCTATTAAATTATGGGACCCCAACCACCAGTGAAAGGCAGTAGGCTGGCGCCCATTCTCGAGACCTGAAGGACAGGTTTCACTGGGGAAGTCTGGCACTGTCCCCTCTGCACTCTAGAGGGGATGTAGAGCCTGTACTGCCTCAGTTTCCTTTTTGGTCTGGTCTTCTGCTGATGAGACCCCTTACTCTTGTCCTTCTAGGCTAACAGTGATGATGTGGGAGCATATCTTCTTTTTGACCTTTTACTTTCATTTTGTACTTTCCTTCTTTTTTTTAAATTCATGTTTCTGCTAAAGATTAAAAAGGGAGGAACTCTGAACTCTCTCAACCTTTCCTTCCTATCCAACAACTAAGAACCTTTGAGTCTATAGAAAAATGAGCCTTTGCTACTGCCAAAGACAGGGAAGTCATCTTAGATGAGGAGCATGTACCCCATTTCAGATGAAATGTACATTTCATGTACCCCGATCAGATGAGACGCTGAAATTTTGTCCATTGGGGAGAAGACATATAAAGGGTACCCCAAATTAAGTGTTCTGGGCAGCAGTCTTTCTCAGGAGACTGAAATTCAAACCCCATGGAAAGAACTGATTTGTGGGTGGGACTGGAAGGAGCTATTCCATCAAACACAATATTTAAAGGACCAAAACACAATTAGTTTAAGGGAGAATCCCCAGACTCTTGGCTCTCTCTCTTCCCTCTAGGTCTGGTTCTCATTATTTATGTGCACAGGAGATGGAAATATATTTGCTAATAAGTTGTGGTTGTTGGACAATGGGTATATCTTTTAGCCTGTGAGCTTCATAGCTGTGCTGTACATATTGAGACAGAAATTTTAGAGTGGATTTTGAGTGGAACTTAGCCTTGTCTTGCTAATAGGGAAGATAGCCTAAGTAATTGGGTAGATAGCACAAGTATTGTAAAGACTTCTTTGCTCTAGAGCATAAGGAAGGGTCTTCTGTGCCATTTATCTATTGCTAAAAGTGATGTAGTCTACAGGCTTAAAAGTGCTCTGAGCCCTTCTGTGGGAGACAGGGAAAGAGGACGCAGCCGGAACCCTTGTAGCAAGTCACAGTCCTCCACTGATCCGGCAACACAAGGCAAAACAACCAACAAACAGGCAGAAAATTAGACCTAGAGAAAAAGCTGAGCCCAGGCTCCATCTGGGCCACTCTGGGCAGCAAAAGATGAAATACCCAAGCTCACCACACTTTTATTTGGTACTAAACTTTCATGCTCACAATCCCAGCATGCATAAGGCAGGACAGATGCCAGCAATTATGTAGATGAAATTCCCAAAGCGCAAGCAACAATCCCTATAATTGAAGATCCTCTAGGGCAGGGCAGATGTCAGCAGTAATCCTAGTAGAAGAAGATCCTGGTGCATCCATGAGCTGGAGCTTCACAGCCTGTGGGACCAATGGAGTTCCTGCTTCTACCAAAGGTGAAGACAAAAGCCAAGTCCCTAAGTCCATCTACAGCCAGGAAAGCTCAGCCTAGTCACAGTCTGATTATGCAATTATACTTCTTCCAACCAGGGTTGTTCCTGGCATCCTTCCAATTTACCCTTGAATTTTTCCTCACTGTTTTTCAACTAATTGGAAAGCAGTGGCTCAGATCTCTTGATTGTTGGTTTAATTTTACTAGCAGTGCTTACTTCTTTAAATATGGTGGTCATAGCTGTAGTATTTTTCTGCATTCATATCTTCCCTGTTTATTCCCTAGAGACAAAATGGACTGAAGAGGGAAATGCTGGTTAAAATACTATTTCACAACTAGAATTGTACTGTAAGAGAGAGGGAAAATGGTTAAATTACCTCATGTTCAAATTTTCTTAATATTATGATAATCCTTTCCTCTTTTCAACATGTAAATGTAAGCCAGAGGAAAACCAGACACTTTTGGCCCTTAAGGCCCAGCTAGATGCAATCACTATCACTGAGCCGTTCTGTCCCGTTCTTTGGATCCTAAGTACAAGGTTTCTAAGGTAACCTCAGTCAAGACCTCATCTACTTACTGGGCCTGAGACTCCTTTCCCTTTCTATTCAGATCCTAAGGATGATCGCAGGAGGTCAATTAAGCCAGTTCTAATTGAAGGCTCTACTGGGCTATATCCACCCTTAACTGATTTTGTTCAAGCTCTTCAAGGACAGCACCCTTTGCAGGAAGTAAATGGAGCACACAGCACTGGCTGTATCCCCATAGTCTTTTATCTCGGGGACCCCAAACAGATCAAACAAGATCTAGGAAGGTTTTCAAAGAATGTTAAAAAGCACATCAAGGTCTTTAGAGGACTTTAGAGACCTACAAACTAGACGGGAAAGATGTACTGTTACTCTTAAGTCAAGCATTGACTTCTAACGAGGAATAAGCAGCATTACAAGCTTCCATTGCATTTGGAGATGACTCTCATATTTTTAATTTTAGAAGGCCAGAAGATAGGCGTCCAGTGGAACCGTAGTTCCTATTAGAGCCTAAACATTCTCTCCACAAGGTTCCTACTGGCCTGCTATCCAGATGGGAGGCTGAAATAGGAGACATATTCAGGCATGTATTCTGGAAGGTTTAAGAAAGATGAGAACTAAGCCCTATCAATTATTTTAAGTTGTCAACTGTTCATCAGAAGTCAGATGAGAACCTCTTTGCCTTATTAGACTATACGAGGCATTGATAAAACACACATCCCTGGCTCCTGACTCAATAGAAGGGCAGATTATTCTTAAATAGAAATTTATTACCTACTCAGCCCCAGATCCTAAGAAAAGGCTACCAAGATGGCTTTTGCTCTAAATAGCTCAGACAATACTTTCGTGGGAATTGCCTCCTCCTTATTTTGAAACTGAGACCAGGAAGAGGCCAAGGGAAGAAAACAGACTGAAAGAAAATGACTGGTTTAGTTTCACCTTTAAAAGAAATAGACTCTAAGTCTGATTCTCAGGGCTCCAAACAAAGCTTGGCAACTCACCTAAGCTGTTACTCCTGCAGAGTCAGGCCACTTTAGGAGGAACCGTCAGAACTGTTAGGACAACAGACTTGCTGAGCCATTCTCTGATGGCAAAGGTGTCCACTCCAAGTCCTACCGCCCCCGGAGAGCTCAGACCCATCCTACTGGCTGATCCGGAAAGACTGGAGGACCCGAGGGCAGTCTTGGCCTTTTTCCTCTGGCCAGACTGTCGTGTCTGCTGAGGAGCCCAGATGATCAGGAATATAGAGGGAAAAGAAAGCCAGCCATTGCTAGACACTGGCACATGTCTCTCAGTCCTTTTTTACCCTAGTCTTCCATCTAGCCATCACAATTCAGTGGAAGGAGTCGCTGGAGAAAAGGTAACTTGCTATTTCTCACAACCTTCAAGCTGTAACTGGGATGGCTTTCACTGAAAGTCCAATTTCCCTTCCAGGGAAAAATATTTCATCTTGCCTGAATACTGTACTATACAGGTGCCCAGGTCAGGTGTGCTGCCTCCCCCTCATAGAGACAGAAGTAAGTCCTGAAGTACGGGCAACTAAAGGTAGGATAGGAAGAGCAGTAGGAGCTTCCCTGGTGCAGATGCTTCTGGAGGATGATTATACGTGGTTAACTCCAACTACAGGACAACTTAGGAGAAAGTAGTGCCCTTCTGTTGGGGACAAAGAAATCACTCCTATTTTCTTTGGGCTAACTCCACTAAATATTTGGGATGGACACCTTTAGATCAGTGTGTACACACTCACTTTACAGATTGAAGACTTGTTTACAACAGACTGGTTTAATCACCTAGAATTAGATGGGAAGTCCCCAACCATACTCACTGTCATGTGGAATCAATTTGTGCCTGGTTACAAGGCAGGAGTGTCAAAAATACTGACCAACCCACAAACTTACCCCATCTACCAATCAGTAGTCTAGAAGCATGTCAGTGCTGAAGATAAGAACACATTACAACTGCAGCTGGAAGCACCTTCACTGAAGCCCAGGCCTCAGCATAAAGACAGAATGACTCGCCAGAATGCTTACATACCTCCCCATGGGATAAGAAATATACCATGGTTAGTATTATCTGATCCAATAAGGATCAGGCCCTGTGGCTTTCAGAACCGGGCCCCGCCCTTGGGACTCAGCTGTTTCCACTGCTAGATGGGCTTCTGAGCACCAGCGATCGGGGTGGAGTGTGAATGTGCTGGCATCACTCACTGTGAGGGGCCAGCCTCGCGGCAGGGCAGCAGGGTCCTTCTCCTGCCCCTCCACCTGTGAGTATGAGCTGGTGCAGATCGCTGCAGTCCAGAGGGCAGGGTCAGGATTCACGGTCATGCGTGCTCATGCTGCCTCTGTCTGTTCTGGATTTAAAGGAGTTGGAGGCTGGGGAGGAGCTCCACATCCATCAACTGCTTTGGGCTACGCCATAAATGCACATCTCCTTTCGGCCCCAAATCCCAGCTCTCTCGCCTTTGGGGATTGTGGGGTCTTAATTCAGATCAATGAGGAGGCCACCTGGGCTGAACCCGATGCCTAGGAGGACTGGGCAGCCTGTGTGGGCAGAGGAGGGGGCAGAAGGTTTGGAGGTGGCTCTGTGCCCAGAAATGGACTCCTGGCTGGTGGAGGCTGAGGTCACAGCCAGGATCTGGCTTCTGAGGCCCCAGGAATGGGCTATTTTAAAAGAAACGTGCCCATACTTGGTCTTTGTCTCTCCCTACTATGCATGGTATTGCAATTCAGAATACCAGGGGCTGGGCAGGGTATGCTGCCCCGGGCAGGGAGGACTGCTGGTGGTCTTGTCCGGGAGCAGAGAGCTAAAGCGGTTCGGGAAGAGCTGCAGCAGATCCGAGAGCCCCCAGGGGGAGGGGGAGGCCAGGAGTCCCTGAGTGGCTGAACAGAACTTGCTGTGCCTATTCCTCGGGGACACGACCAAGGAAGGGGAGGGACAGACACAGCTGTAAAAGTGCTGCTTGGGGAGGGCAGGAAGTGCACTGGGCGTCAGTCCAGCTCAGAACAAGAATTCCAGGGAGTGGGAACACCCTGCAGGCAGGGCTGTGGCTGCAGGGCCGGAGCACAGGGAGGGCAGCCCCTGCCCAGGGCCCTCTCGCACTCCAGAGGCTGAGCAAGGGGGCCCACAGCGTGGTCTGGGTGTGCCCAGGCATGCGTAAGGGGCTGCTGCCCAGTGTCATGTTCTAAATGTTGCAGATTTGGTTTTGATTATGATGGTAGTTTATAGTACAGAAAATTTGGGAAATGCGAAACATACAGCAGGAAATAGGAAATAATCCATAATCCCGTCATTGTCCAACAATGCTTATAGTTAACATTTTTGTAACATATAAAACTCTATAATCCCCTTTCTGAACCCTGATGGTTGGGAATTATTTTGGGACAGAGAAAGTTTCAGATTTGTAAAATTTAGTATCATGCCGCACATTCTATAAAATCCCCAAAGGGATCAGAGGCAGTACTTTATCATCTGACACATAATATTTCTGCAGTGAAAGAAATACATACATGCACAAATATTCATGCAGGTCAAATTTTGCTACAGGAACTTAAAAGAAACTTTAAATTTCTCAAACTTTTTTGGTTTGGGGAGTGCGGATAAAAGCCAGTGGTCTTGCTTATAGAGGAGGTCATCAGACCTGGCTGCAGAGCTGCCTGGGCACCTGTCACATGGCCTCACAGCTGGGCAGTGCCACATGCCTGTGCGTCTGGATTATTGTCCACCGAGCTCAGCCTGTCCATATATTCACACTTCTTTACTGTCTTCAAGGTATCCTGAGGATATTATCAAGAAGTCCAAGTACACCCTGGGCTTAGTCAAGGGTCAGAAACCTCTGAGTGCCGGCAAAGGGGAGGGAGAAAAGGGTCCAAGAAGAAGCCACCTGCTGATGTCACAGCCCTCTGGCTTTGTTGTTGGGGAAGGCCTCACCTGTTCCACCCCAAGGGGCAGGAGCAGAGCCTTCTCCTCACCTTGTACAGCAGCCCTGGCCTCAGGGAATGACCTGGAGCTACCTCACTACAACCCTCCATATACACAGAAGGCCTAGCAGCCTCATGCGCTCCATGGGTTGACTCAGGGACATGCTGTCCTCTCAGGATCCCTTTGATGGTGGTAGGATGCACCTACCTTGAACTGGACCCAGGTTCTTTTTGGAAATGCCTGCCAGTGGGGGCCGTAGGAAGGCAAAGCAAATGTCAGGCACAACAGAGCCACCTGAAGGAGCTTGTTTTGTGACAGATCTGCTGGGTGGCTGCTGTTCTAGAAGCTTGCACAAGAGAACACACGGTCCTTCCAGAGCCTCTTGAACCTGGGGCTCCAGAGGGCTGTGTTCCTTCTCCTGCTCAAACTGCCCTACACAGAAGGCCTCTTCATTGTGTTGGGAGTAACAGGTAGTTTATAGTACAGAAAAGCTGCAGGTGGTCTTTTAAAGGGCTCCAATATGTCCTGGTCACCTCCCAGAGGGCCACTGGGCCCACGTGGAGCTGTGCCCTTGTCAATGTCACCTGGTGTGGGGATTCACAAGACAGAGTGGTGGGTAGAGTCCTGCAGGACCTAGGAGCAGCTAACTTTCTGCCAGTTAGGACAAGCAGAGGGTAAGGAAGGCCTTGAGGCCTTTGCCAACCCTGAAGGTCACCCAGTCGTTAGACGTAGGATGGATGGAAAGAGATCAATATTTGGGAATGGGGCATTGACTTGGTCAAGATACCACTGTCCCTTTAGTTTATTAGCTTTCCATAAAAACACAGAACACACACAATCTACAATATACAAAGTATAATTTACAAAAATATAAAATCTTGGTTATTTTTTAGTATTCCAACATATTCTTGTATACGTTACTTCCGTACGCATTTCAACAACCCAACCTAACCCACCTGATTATCTCTGTGGGGAATGGTATCAACTCCCACCATTTTCATTTTAAAACAAAATATATATTAAAAAAAAGAAACCCACAACGGTTATAGGTGCATACTGTGTGTAGAAAAGTGTTTGCCCTTGAGTGAAAAGAAAAACACCCAGATATGCCATGATTAGGCCCTTCTTCCAGTTTGCAGCCTGAAGAGCTTCAGGCCAAGCATTCAGAGAGCTGTTCCTTCTGTGTGGGGCGTGAGCACCCCAGATGTGCAATCCTCCCGGGTTTTGAGATGATGAACACACACGCCAGGCCCTGGACATGCCCCTGTTTCCAGGCCTTGAGGATGGTGGGCCACTGGGTGACCTTCAGGCCTCGGCTGCTTCCCGACTTCTTCCAGGTGGGGACTCCGGAACCCCTCGGGGTCAGTCACCAGCGGTGAAGACCCAGGATCTTCCTGGGCCCAGCAGGGTTGGCTGAAAGCTCCGCCCTGCACCTGCAGCTGCTCTGCCAGCCCAGGCCCAGCTCCCGAAGGCTCCTCTGGGTGAAGGGGCACAAGACTGCCTGCCCTGCAGCGGCCTTACCGGCAGGCACACGTCTCCACGGACATGTTGGGGTACACCTTCAGAACCACGTTCCGGTTCTCATCCAGGAAGAGGACCCCGAGCGAGTTCATCTTGTCTGGAACGCAGCAGGGCTCTGGGATGCCCGGGATGATGCCCACCGCCCTGACGATGCTCTGGATGGTGGCGTGGTTAGATGGGCGGACTATCTGCAGAGGAGAAAGGACTAGGGTCAGCTCAGGGGTCTGCCCTCACCTGCCCACTCACTCATCCTCAGGATGCAGACCATAGCACTCTGCTGCTATCTCTGGAAATAGTGCACAAAAGCAGAAGCTGAATTCCAGGGCAGGCCACTGCTTTGAGGTCAGAGCCCGGAAGAAAGCCCAGGCCCAGCTGCCCATCCTGCCTCCCTGCCAGGCACTGGCCACTGGGGGGCGCCCGGGTGTCACACATCTTCGAGGACCATCTGGAGCCTGGCAAGCCTGCTAAACCCTGCAATCCAGTCACTGAAACTGAAGGGGCAGGTGTGGCCTGTGCAGGGAGCTTTACATACACATGCACATGCACAATCCAGCTGTTTCTGAATTGGGATGGCAGCTGCAATATTACTGGCATCAGCTCATTTTGTCATCTTATCCACTTGGAGGGTCAAGGTGACCTCCACGTCACCAGGGAAGACACTACAGCTTAAAATGATGAAGGAACCTGAGTTCGGTCGGGGAGACATCTGGCTTGGCAAACGTGCCTGTCTTGGCAAGATGAGCACAGCTGTCACTTGTGCCAGTGCACTGCTGATGCAGGTGATGAAGATGGAGGTGGGGCAGGACGGGGACACCTGTGTGTGCAGCTCCGGTTGGTGCCGTGGCTGGTGTTCAGGAAGGTGGGGGGGGCAGTGAACCAGGCTGATAAGGTAAGCCCAGGCCAGCCAGCTGCATGCCTGGGGAGTGTCGGCCTTGCATCTGACCTGGGCTGCACAAAGCCTCTCCTGCGGCCCCATCTCTGCTGGGCTCCTCCCTTCCTCTCCGCACATGGGCTTGGAGGAGAAGCCCCTTGATTTGCAAACAGATTAAGAAAGCCCACATCTGGGCCCAAGCTATCTCAGCGGGCTGAATGAGTAAGGATCAAACTGGATTTATGTACTGACTCCCTTTCCTGGAGTGGCAAGTGGGAGGGAACTTCATGTATCAAGAATTCACAGGGCTGCAGAGGCTGTCCAGAGGTGGTGGGCAGAGCCACACCCAGCCCAGGGGAGGGCAAGTCTAGGAGTCCAGGGCCGGAGTGATGAAACGGCCCCATGCTGCTGTGCTTGCTGGCTGCCCTGGGGATGTCCTGAGCCAGAAAATGGAAGGAGCCAGCCTAGGGAGACACTGAGACTAGCACAGGCTGGTTGCAGACACCCATACCTGGGGTCACGACCAGGACCTAACAGAGCCTCTGGGACCTGCCCTGACATGGAGTGGCACTGCCAGTCTCTGAGGATGGCTGCAGCCGGGAAGGCCCTTCTGCAGAGTTGGTTCTGCTTTTTGGAAAATATGTTCTGATTTTAAAACTCACATTGGACCAAGCCAAACTTCCTGAAGCACAGACAGACCCAGTGTGTCTGGCGGCTGTATCTGCCCAGTCTACCTGCTCCCTGCTTCTGTGGAGGGGAGGTCATCTCCATTCTGCAGAAGATAACGCGAAGTCACATAGACAGGGGGACTTCCTCCCAGACAGGGGCGGAGCTGAGATGGAGGACAAGAGAACAGGCAGAAGGGGGCGCTCCCGCCGGCCTACCTTGGGCATGGGGAACTCACAGGCTCCTGCGCAGTAGTAGGCATCGAAGGATTTGGGCGAGATGACCCACTCGTTCCACCCGATGTCTGCGAAGTCCACCTTCAGGTACCGCCGCGCGCAGACCAGAGGTTCGTCCCACTGTCTCCTACGCGCTTTCTGCATCGTCTTCTCGTCGAAGTCCAGCACCTGCGAGGCGCTGGCAGGGAAGGAGTCCTGGCCCTTCCTCCTGCGCTCCTTGCGCGTGGGCCGGGGCTTCAGCGCGCGGAACTGGCCGGACCACAGCTCCTGCTTCCGGAAGTGCGGCCCCGAGGGCGCGCGGCCAGGCCGCTCATCCAGCCCCGGCAGCTCGTTGTCCTGCAGCGGCCGGAGAGCCTGTGCAGCCCTGCGGACGCGGGGGTCCGCGGAGCTGTTGCGCGCGGCCCTGGGGCCTGGGTCTCCCACAGGAAAGGGGTCGTATCTCTGAAGTGTCACCGCGACGCTGTTGGGCTCAGAGATAGCCAGGTCATTGGCGTACACCAGGATGTAGGGAGCGTGGGGAGTGAGCCAGGGCATCCTCAGGCCTCTTTCCCCAGAGTCCAGCTGGGCCGACAGGAGCAGCTCCCCATCACGGCGTGTTGCTCTGACGATGGCGGAGATGTCCTTGGCCTGCCACAGGCCGCGTGGCGGTGGCACCAGGGCCATGGCTCCACGCAGTAGCCCCTGGGTGGCCTCGTTCTTCGCCCGGCTGCGGAAGAGCACATGTAGGCGTGTGGGGCCCGGGGGTGGCAGGCGACAGGGGGTGCTCTTGACTCGAGGTTTGCAGGGTATATCTCTTGCCCGGGGCCACCGCGGCGGCTCTGAGTAGAAGTGGAAGGTGGCAGTGAGGATCATCTCCGAGTCCTGCATGGAACTCAGGTTGAAGAAATACACGACCTTCTGGTCTACCACTTCTGCAAGAGAAAGACCACAGCCTGTTGGGCTCCATCTAGCAACTGCACCTGGCTCAGGGTGCCCCCACTCTGGCTGGTGGTGGAGCCTGGCCGGGACCCAGCTTCTCTTGCCCAGCCTGAGCTTTGCCTGCATCCTTTTTTGCAATCCCTACATCAAACTGATGGAGGAGCCCTTTGGTACCCTCAGAGAACACTGTCCATTGAAATGGTGGGGGGGCAGAAGAAGAGAGCAGAGGTGACAGGGTAGGTGTTCAGGCCTCCTGGGCCTCCTGTTTCCTGGCCTGGACTCTACAGCCTGAGGAAGACTAAGTGTCGCTGACACCTTCATTAGGTGCTCAAGATAGCTTGGGCTGGGTCCAAGTTTTGTCTTGAGAAGGCCACGAAGCTAAGGTATTCACACAGCTCTCTATTCTGTGCAACCAGCTTCTAAATGCAACCAATTTACAGTAAATGCAGTCATTCTTCCAAATGAGGTGAAAGAATGAGTCCTTCCTACTCTTCTCCGCATTCTGAGAACCATTCCCGGGAAGCTCAGAGTGAGGACAGTCTTTTCAGCATTTGCTATGGGACTTTTTTTTGAGACAGTGTCTCACTATTTTTTTGTAGTTCAGGCTGGTCCTGAGCTCAGCCTTAAATTCACAGCAGTCCTCCTGTCTCTGCCTCCTGAGTTCTGGGAATACAGGCGTGAGCCACCACACCCGGTCCTGGCCCTGTGGTATGTGATACTGATTGCTGGTGGGTGTGAGTCTCCACACCCAGCATTGTTGTATGTGGTTACCAGGGACTGAACCCAGTTCCTTGTGCTTGCAAGACAGGCGCCAGAACCACAGGGGCCAGAACCACCAACCTAAATCCCTAGCCCAACTGTGGAACTTTTAAGATTGTTTTAAAAAGAAAGAGCAGCCTCTGGGTCACACAAGGTCAGTCCATAACCTCCAAGGGCTAGGCTGCCACCTGGAGGCGCCAGCCCCAGTGAGGACCAGGACCACTTGCCCATCGCATCTGTTCTGCAAGGAGGTCCTAGCGCGCTCCTGCCTCAGCTTCCCTGGGGTGGCACACCACCCTTCCTCCTTGCCTGGCCCACCACGTGCTCCCTAGGTCACCCCACAGTCCCAGGATGCTGGCCAAGTCCTCTCTAAGCAAAGGGGGCCTTTCCTGGCACGTCCCTGTGCTGGAGACCAGGGCGGTGGGGGTGGGGTGGAGATGGCAGACAATGGGCTCCTGAGGGCCAGGGGTCAGAGCTAAACTTCTCTGACACCTGCATCCAGAGGTCAGTTGGGATTTGGTCAAATCACAATTGTCAGTTGAATGTTCATTATTTCTACCGGGCAGGAAGCCTAGTTCTATTTGGAAGTCTCACATAGATTATGTGAGAGGAGAAGAAAGGGAGAAATATCTATGGAGAGCCCCTATGGCTAATGATGGCATCTTAGCTAATCCTCCTGGCACAGGGCGATGCTACAGCCCCTCCACATGTCCCATGGATATAAGCCACATAGGGTCCTACTGTGCATTTAAATTCAACTTCCCGAAGCACTCTGGCCATGAATGTCACAGTCTTGAGCCCCACATTCTATCAGCACCCTGGAAACTCCTGGGGGGTGTCGCTGTCACCTGCAGCCGGGGCCCCCTGCACTACCTCGCTGTCCTCACGTGCCTCACAAAGGCACACCGCACGCCATGCCCCTAGGAGAGGTGCCCGAACATGCTTCCTGCCACTCCTGAAGGAAGAGAGTGAGGCAGGGTTGGTGGGTGGCGTCCCACTCTGCACACACCTGGTCTTGGCCCAGTGTGGCAGATGTCTCTCTCTCTCATCCAGCCTGTGTCTTAACACAATGACTGTTCTGCTTGTGTCACAGCTCCTGAGTGCAGACGAGTCTCGGAGATCACACAAGAGGGCACATACCCCCTCCCTGGGGCTCACCCTTTACTGGGCAGCCAGCCCCCGCATATGAGGGACCACAGGAGGCCCCTCCTCACATGCACCTGGCTGTGCCACGCGGGCTGTGGCTCAAGGAGGTCTCCCACCTGAAGTTCGCAGCTGAGGAGTGCGCCGGCCACAAGGGAGAAGCCCAGAGAGAAGGCCCCACCTCGGCTGAACTGTGCTCACAGAGACTGTGCGAGAACCTTCCCTTTCTTCTCTGATGTTTAAATTTCCCTTCCTAAAAAGCACCTGTAAAACTCTCACTCAGCTAAGGGTCAGTGGCCCGAATTCCTGGCCGAGGTGGTCAAAGGTGCCCTAGGAGAGATTCAGTGACGACAGCCGTTGGCGGCACCCGGTCACCTCAGCTCACAGTGCGCTGCTCACAGGAGGCCCTGCTCTTGGGAGCAGTCCTGGGGCCACCTCCACGCAGAGCCCTCCACACTCCCAAACAACTCCTTCCCAAAGTCCTATAGGTCTCACAGCCCCCCCCCCCCACCCCGTCTCAACACTTTCATGTCATTCCTAGGGCTCTGCCGGGGCTGTTCCTTCCCCTGCCTGGCGCCTTCTCCAGTGTCCTGGGTCTTTCTTTAGGTCTCTGCCCATTTTGCGTCTCCTACAAAGCTGCCCTTGGCCCTGGGACTGGTGGGCTGCTTGTCACCTCCCCTGTCCCAAGCACTTCCTGAAGTCCTATGTGTTTGTTTGTTACTGTCAGCCTTGTTCTCTCTGTGAGTGCCACAAAGGCAGAGCTTTGTCTACTTTGTCCACTGTGTTTTCTGCTGCATCTCCAGGTCTGGCACATGGTGGGGGTGGCATTTGGTGTTCGGAGATATATGATAAAGACAGGACACCTAGGGCACATTAAAAGGCCACTGCATTGCTAGAAGGCAGGAAGAACTAGGGTACCAGTAGGGTCTACAAGGCCCTGGCCACTGCCCTTGAGCTGCCACTACATCCTTAAGAAGGGCAAACAGCCAGGATCTCTGGAAAGACATGGCTGACTATGCAAACCCAACTGGAGACCCGGGGTGAGGGACCTTCAGCCAGTGATCTCCCCGTGAACCTGATTTTTCTTCTCTTTAAACAGGAATACAGGTTGAGTATCCCCTATCTGAAATACTTCAGATTTCAGATTTTAAAGCAACTGTCAAATATTTGCATATACATGGTGAGCCATCTTAGGGACAGTACCCCAGACTAAACATGACACTCTTCTATTTCTTATACTTTGTAAATTTAGCCTAAAGGTAATTTCATACAGTAGTGTACGTGCACTTTGAATGAGACTTGTCACATAAAGTTGGTTGTGGGATTTTCCAAGTGTAACATTATGGCAGTGCTCAAAAAGTTTTCAATTTGTGGCTTTTTTGGATTTAGGGTTGTAGATTCGGGATGCCAGTTATGGGTTTCTGTGCTCCATGCCTCAGCTCCTGGCCCTGACTCAGGCTTGCATGCTCACTATGGAGAAAGGGAGGGACAGGTCACCCACTCGATGGCAGAGCATACCCTAGGAAGGGACAGAGGCCCTGGCTTCTCAGTGTCCACACCCTCTGTCCTCGTATGTCCTTGGAGGAAGAACTCCAACACCAAATGTGGCCTGTGTTGCCCAGCCTTGCTGCAGTGCACAGCTGCCTCCTCCACTGGTCTTGCACCCGGATGGGGTCCCTGCCAGGCTCAGCATTCCTTGCAGATGGGTCCTCAGAAGAGGAAGCAGCCCTTCTGAGGACTGGCTAGGGCAAGTATGAGCTGGGGAGGGGAGGAGAGAGGCCCACTCTGCTCTCTGCTGGGCAGCAAGTCTCCACCTCTTCCCTGCCCCCAGAAGAGGAAAGTAGCCAGTGTCACCACACAGCCAGTAGCTGGGAGGCTGGAATTTGTGCGCAAGTTCGCCTCCCAGCTCCGAAGGAGACAGGTCTATCACAGTCCAGACTGTACTGGGATTCTAATTTCTCATGCTTATCTTTTCCACCCTCTGCTTCCGGGCCCGGGTCGTCTCTTGATGGAAACGGTAGGGAGAGTGTCGCAGGGAGAGAATCAATAGCCTGGTACACAAGGTACCAACTGTTGTTTAGACCTCCCCTGCCTCAGTTTCCCTGTCTGTAAAAGAACAGTCACAGGATGTGAGTCACTGTCTCCAGGCCCCTGCAGGGGATGAATCTTGAGTTCCTGTTCCTGGGACCATCCACATTCCGTGAAAACAGAAAGATACTTCCGGCCAGTGCGGACTCAGATCTTGCCCCTCATTTCATCCCCCTTTCAGCCTCCAGGCCACGCCCTGCCCCTGACGGGGGATACAGCCATCCCAGCTCTTTAGTGATTCACCAAAGCTGTGAGCCATAAGTGGCTTGATGTAATAATGATGCTCCAGAAATGGACCTCAGACGGGGACGGAAAGGTGCAGTGAGAATGAGGTTTGATGGTTTGACCTGGTGAGTCTGCTAGGGGAGGAGAAGACAGGGATGCGCTCAGGGGCAGATGCTCGCCCCCACCGTCCTGTGAAGCCACACTCCCCATGATGTGCTAAAGGCCACAGACATTCGAGAGCCCCATAGCCCATATGCAGCAAGTGACGGTTCCGAGCCCAGGCAGGATGGGCCTGTGTCCTTCCGTCTAGGACAGGCAGCCTGCACACTGAAGGGTTTTCTCCTGATAAATGCCCGCTCCTCACAGGGCCCCTCACCCACGCTTTCTGGAAGCACTGGGCAGCTACGAGCGATCACCATGTTCCCACCACCCCAACTTCCCAGGCGGCACCACCTCTGTTCTCCTGGGGGCTTACAAGACAGCCCAGCCCGGTACAGCCCAAGCCCCTGGGCAGGCTGCTGGGCTGGAGCCCAGAGGCCTTCGGAACAAGCCTGCACTGAAGGCCTCTGCCCAGCTGCATCCACCATGGAAGAAGGCAGAGAGGTGGTGGCCAGGTCAAGAGAGGGACATGGTACCTCTGTGGCCCAAGGTCCTCAACCTTTCCTCAGCCTCTGCAGCCTGCACACTTCATGTGGTGCCCTGAGGTTCTCAGTGCCAGGTACCCAAGGCCTTCAGTGCATGCCACTTCCTGCCACTGAAACTGCTCACTGTGGGCGGCTGGAGGGCCCCTTCCCAGCTGGCACTTCTACCTTCTCCTGGCACTGTGTATCCACCTGACCATCTCTCCCCAGCAGCGATGCCAACGCTTCTGGCCGTCTAGCCCTCATATTCCCCAGCTCACCGGGGCCTAAAGCTTGTTTTTGGTGGGGAGCGTCCTTTGTCCAGCAACTATGGGAGACCACCTGGGACAGGAAGCTTGTGCCACGCTGAGGTCCCCATGGGAGGCTCCCGACTGTCACGCAGTGCTCGGTGAGTTGACAGGAAAGGATGAATGAAGGAGCGCAAGGAAGGAGAAAGGTCGGGTGCAGGGTGGGGAGGCTGGCTCGGAGGGACGGGAAGGAGAAGGGTCGGGTCAGTCCACTCACCCAGCCGGGCTCGGAAGCTGCGCACCGTGTTGCCACCTCCGGGCTGTGCGCCCCTCCTGCTGTACTTCTCATAGAGCCGGAGCATGTGGACAGCGACCATGTCCCGGGCGCCCGGGCCCAGCGCAGCGGCCGCATCCCCTGGGGACGACTTCTGCAGGCTCTCCGCAGCCTCAGGCGGCGAGCGCTGGGCCGGGGCAGGGTGGCTGCAGCCCGCGTCCCGGAACAGCAGGAGAAGAGGCAGCAGCAGCAGCAGTCGGAGCCCCGGCCGAGTCTGCGTGGGGCCACGCGCCATGGCCAGGGGACGGAAGCTCGGGGCCGGAGCCCGGCGGAGCGCGGGGAGCATGGGCGCGCGGGGCTCCGGGTGCCGAGGCGGGCGCAGCCCGTGCTTTCTACCGGACTCGCGCGGCCAAACTTTGCGGCCCACGGCGCCGGCCGGCTGCTCCAGGGGGCGGGGCGGGGCGGGGCGGTCTCGGTGTCCTCGGGGACCAGGCTGAGCTCCCCGGCCGCTTGCGGCAGACGGGGCTGTCGCTGGGTGGGCGGTGTGCATGCGCCCTAGTATGTGGTGTGCGCTTGCCGAGTGTGCGCCCGAGTGTGCACCCGTGGTTGTGAGGGCGTGGGCGTGGGCGTGGGCGAGCCCGCTCCCTGCCGCCCTGCCGGGAGCCCAGCGCCAGGCTCCCGTGTGTCTGCGCCGGGGGCCCCGCCTGCTGGGTTGCCCCTGAAATGGCATGCAGGGCTCTGTGCTGCAAGATGACAGCTCCCCTAGGAGGACCAGAGAGGATGTGTGTGTGTGTTTGTCTGTGTGTGTGTGTGTGTGTGTGTGTGTGTGTGTGTGTGTGTGTGTGTATGCGGTGTGTGATGGAGTGCGCGCGCACACAAGCGCAGCCAATCTTTTCCAGTATATCTAGAACTCAGGAGTACTATCTAAGAACTAGGACTATTACTGGGCGGGCCCAAAAAGGAGAAATGGAAGAAAAGAAAAGAAAATCCTCACTTTCAGGGCAATAGAAGCAAGAAGGGAGGCCCCAAGTAAAATACAGTTAACTGCTGAGCTGACTCCGTATGTGGCCACAGTGATTCCACGTGTTGAAGAAATACATTAAAGGTCCTTGTTGCTCTTTGGACACGACTGCGTTAAAAAGGACACACTTTCAATTTGCTTTAAAAACAAGTTTACAGCACCTCAGACAAAGAGGAGAGAAAGCCCGAGGCTGTCCCCAGAAGGTGGCTTCGTGGTGCAGCCAGACCTTGGCCCCTAGCTGTAGCCCAGCCCCGGGAAGAAGATCCTGACCCTTTTTCACCTCTGTCAGGATTAGTTCTGTGTGGGTAGAAATCAGACGCGTTCGACCTGCTGCAGAAACACCGTATTTTCATTTTCACCATCTCTACCTGAAATTTAGCATTTCTTAATATTATAAACCCAAGCAACCAGCCACAGTGGTTACACCTGTGACATTGTCATCAGCAGACACCGTCTGCCCACGTTTCCACAGCATAGAAAAGTTGTTGCAGATTTCTTAAAGTGTCATTTTTGCTCACCAATACTTTGAAATTACGTTAATTTTTAAGTGGGCTGCTAGTTTGGGATTAATGGAAAAGAACGTATTTTATTAGGTTGAAATGTTGCAGTTATTTTCAAGTGTTTTTGACAGCTAGCCTTGGACTCCAGATCCTCCCGGCCCTGCCCGCTGGGTGCAGGGATTACGGGCGTGGGTCACCACATTGGGCTCTAAGAGCACTCTCGAAGGAAGGGAAAGAGCCCTTCAATCCTCTATTCTTCTGGAGAGCTCTGGACACCATGTATGCTACATTTCAAAGCACTATTTGCAAACTTGTGAACGTACTGTTCTCTTACTTGGTAACTTTGGGCTCTGGAGCCAAAATAGTTACTTTTCTTGGAAGGCTCACAATGCAATAATTGAAAAACTAATGGAAAAATCTTCTGTCGGGGTGTAAAACACAACCCATTGGTAATTTTTTGAAAAATTTCATACCATCAAATTAGAGACCATCTGACTGAGACTCTGCACCTCAGGCCTGAAGCTTTTGGAAAAATGTAGAGGGGCATTTTATCTTACTGCATTTGAAAATCAGCTCACAGTGTCTCCTACTTCCCGTGAGTGTAGTTCCTGTTTCTGTCTGTAAATGTCAGAGAGGGTTCATCTAGGGATGAGGTGATCAGGTTGGTCGCAGCCCCAGACTTACATCTCCATTTAGGAATTGTCCTGACCCTCTTTTACTGCCCCTCCCCCAGCCACCTCCCTCCTGTCCCGTGTGTCCCTCACTTCCCCCTGCCCCCCTCCTCCCCCAGAATGCCTCTGACCCACCCCGGCTGGGGGTAACCTCTGCTCAGGGGTAGTTTTGTCTCTGTTGGGCCCATACACAATCGAGGCCTGTGAAAAGGAGGGTGAGTCTGCGGGGGGCCGGCACAAGCTGGGCTATTCGGATCGGGGTCCATTAAAGCCTTCTGGCTCTCCTTAACTCATTCCCGCTGCATTCAAGCCTGCCAGAGGGTCAGGCTTTAGCCGGCACTAAAACCTGTAGGGTACAGATTCGCTGACATTGTTGGGAAAGAATTAAGGCATCAGCCAGGGACGGCTAATATTTCTTGCCTCATTTTATTGCTGAACAGCGGGACTGTAAAGTTTTGAACACTGAAGCACTGTGGCCCCTTTCATGTGGCCGAGATGATGGGATAAAAATGTGTTTGGTGAAGCAATTCGGATTACCACTGGGTCACATCCTCGCTGGCTCGCTGCATGGCCCTTGAAACGGCTTCGCTAGCACAAGAAACAATCGTTGTGTGATGGCAGCTCAGGCCGACGGTGTTTGGAGTGTGGAAATGAGGCTAATCGTGGACTTGGCCAACAAGCACGTTTCGCTTTTAATAGCTCAGGCCGGCTGCAGCTCGGAGTGAGGGGTGGCTGGTGGGCTGTGGAGACAAGTCCTGGATCTGCCATCTGACAGCACGGGGAGCGCCCGCTGTCTGCTGGACGCCCTCTCAAGGGCTTGAACTTGCAGAGCAGCAAGGGAGAGGTTATTTGGGGCCCTCTCTGCCATGCAGTCTAGGGCCAGGGGGTGTCCTTAATCCCAGAAAATGATGAAAAACAGCAGGGAGGCTCAGTGGTTAGAATGTTTGTTGCTTCTTTGGTTCCATCAAGAACTGTCCCCCCAAACAAAAAAGTTCTCAAGCAATTATTTTATGATTTTTCTCCAGTTAATTTATGGCTGACCCAGTTTGCAACTCTAACGAGCCTATAGCTCTGGGCAGTCTGGGCTCAGAGTCCTATGTGCCCGGTCTGCGGCCCTGCCAACCCACTCTTGGAAGTGAGAGGTCCGGATGGCCCTGTGGAGTCAGTGGGGACATGGTTCACATCCCTGTCCTCTCTTCTGCCTAACTGTGAGAACTTAAGCAACTCTCTTGCCTTCTCTTGATTCGGTTTCTTCAACTCTATAAGGGCCAAGAGCAAGACATTGGGCGGATCATGGCAGAGTTTTAACTGGAGATGGTATGAAATTGTACCGATTGTCGTTAATGCTCTTTTTACGGTGTGTTTGAAAGAGGCTGTAGCACATTTACAGTGGAGCTGGACTGGGGGATTTGGTGAGCAGTTCCCGGCTGGCTGCTCCTTGCTCTGCAGAGGAAACGCATTTCTCTGCTCTTACAGTGCCAAGAGCCGAAAAGGAAAGGCGAGGGGGCGGGGCCGTCTCCAGATTAGCTGGTCTCAGGCCTCTGCCAAGGAGCTGTTACTATCAGTGTCTGCGGGAGGATGATTCACAGCTCTTCATCTCGATTTTCAAAGCGCTTGGCCCTCAAGGACAAAGGAAACGCAAGGGAGTCCCTGTTCCCATTTGGGGCGTGAGCTGTGGGGCGCTAGAGACAAGAATCCAGGGCCTCCCCAGGCCGCCGGCCCGAGTGTAATAAATCTGTGAAATAGCAACACAAAGGACTTTATAATCAATGACAGATTTTAGTTTTGCTCTGGCAAAATCCATGCGTGGAGTTTGCATTTTATTGGGAAATAACTACCCAGTTCGAGACTCCTCCTTCGCCCATATTCTCTTTCTTGAAAGTCGGGAAAAGTCAGAGAATCAAAGGCAGCTCCTCGGAGAGCAGTGGCGGCGAAAGCCCGACTTCCCCTGGGCGGGAACCCAACTCTCCCGTTACTTCCTAGGGTGGCGCGGGGCCATTCATTTCTGTTTTGCTAAAATACCCGTGACATGTGAATGAGCCAGGATTACAGAACATTGTCTCGGTCAGTAATCTGAGCCGGCATGGGCTCTGGTTTGATGAAATATGGTGCTCTCTGAGCAAACATGGGAATTGGTATTACTTCTCGTTAAAGCCGAACAGTGGGACTATTTAGAGCTGACGCATGAATGCGGCACTGTGGGGAGTTGACAATCTGAAGGGCCGCCTGGGGGAGGGGCGGGTGTGTGAGCATGTGTTTGCCTTGGCCAGAGCCGGCCGGTTAAGAGGAGTCTGCAGGAGAGGCAGCCGAAGGAAGGGACACTTTGGAAAGTGGGAGTCCTTTGGAGGTTGCGATCGTCACCCCTGATAATCTGCAGAACCTCTGGCCGATCTCCTTGGTGGGCTGGACAAAGCCTGAGGTCCTACCTGGCTGCTGAGACCCTCACCATCTGTCCTATCTGTCCTAGGTGAGTCTCTCCAGGCTCTCATAGCCCAGAATATAGAGCCTGTGTGATGGTCCCGGAGTCCACACCCCATCTTCCACTGCCCCAGGTGGCCACTGTGACACTGGCTTTCAGGCCCAGACACGGATACCAGCAGCTACTAGGACCGGTGTCCGCTCAGGGCTCAGTCCTGGGTGTGTCCCCAGGAGTTGCTGTCTGTAGGCCAGCATGAACTATCTCACCCATAGTCCCCCCTTCCAGGGGACAGACGAACTCAACAAGCAAGGTGGGCCAAGGGCAGAGAGCCGGACAGCTCTAAGGGTCACAGTGCTCTGGGACCCTAACAGCGCCCTGTGGCTTCTCTCTCTATCTAGTACTGTATCTTTCCTGACTTTGCAGATGTGGGGCCACAGCCACCCTCTCGCAGGCCTCTTTATTAACGCTCCCAGCTCACCCGCATGGACACTGGGCCTAAGGAAAGATCTGAGGACCAGGCTTGGATGTGGCTGGGGGCCTGTGCCATCTGCTGCCTGGTGGTGGTGAGGTCTCTGACTGGCATAGCTGGCCTCTGGATGAGTCCTGGTACACTGGGCTGAGCTGGAGGGTTTGTTTCAGCTATGGAGGGCCAGGGGAGGGGAGAACTCAGAAGTTAAAGCCTGGCTCTGCTGAGCCCATGTGTGCACAGGAGATGGGCCACTGAGTGCTGAGGATTCACATGAGCAGATGGCCAGTGTGGACATCAGAGGGCCTTCCCAGCCGCACGCAAAGGCGTCCTCATTTCTTGTTCAACTGAGAATCAGGCCCAGCATTTAAATAGGTGCTGAGCTCCAGAGACAACTGAATTTTTAACTCTGACAAGCCTCTTGCCCCAAAGTGAAGGACATGGCTGGGCTAACGGATTCCTGAGAGTTGGGGGCACTGTGGTTGATGTCCTCAGACCCCCAAGAGTACACTGGGCTTGAGAAACCTTAGGTCCTTTGCTTAAAAATGATGTGGTCATAACGTATCCCTTTTGTGATCTCCCTGTGCCTGTCCCCAGCTGTCAGATGAAAGCTGGAACCCTGTCACCACCTAACCTGGTGAGGGAACCGCTGGGCCCAGGGAGGGACAAAAATCTCGCGGACTGGCCACATGTTCCCGCGGGACACTGGTGAGCACGCCTGTGACCAGATCCTGCTGCTGCTCGGTCAGGGGCCTGGACATGGAACTGAGCCAAGGGAGTGATCGCACAACAGCGTTTTCCCCCAGCGGGGGACTCGCTCCCTCGCAGGAGCCCCGGGGACTGGCGCTGACATGCTTCCTGCTGGCTCCTGGACACTTGGAAGAATCAATGACCTGCACTAAATGAAGCAGCAGTGCCAACATTGCCATGTCAAATGACATGGGAGTGGTTAAAGATCCAGGAAGCTAGATTAGAAATGGCTCCTGAGGCCAGCAGACCATCTACCTGCCTGTGTGGGGGGCTCAGGAGACTGCCTAGCAAAGCGATAAGGGATCCACTGCAGAAAGGGCCCACGGCTCCTGATATCTCAGCAGCGACTGTGGCCTGCGGGGGGCTCTTGGGTGGGAAGTGCTAGTAGTTGGACACCCTAGTAAAAGTGGGGAGGAAGGGTCCCAAACCAGTGCTTACCAGGGGATTCCATAAGGAAGGCTCTGAAATGCTTCCCCAGCCCTGCTCCAGCCAGATCACTAAATGAGAACCAGGGCCAAGACTTTGGAGGAATGGTGGAGCTCACTACCCTCCTCTTAACATGAAGGATGCAGCTGTGATGGTCCCCACTATCTTCACCATAGTCACTGGTTTGGGCTGTCAGAAACCAGATAGATACTCAGGATGACTGTAGATGGACGAAAACTGAACCACAAATAGTGTCATAACCCTACTTACAGCAACTGGGCCAGGTGTGACATCTTGGCTGGAACAGACTGACAGGGCCTCAGATATATGGCCGGACCTGGTCCACATTATTCTTTTCCATCTCACTGTAGAAGGATTGCAGACAGTCTTCATTCCCATGGAGCCGGTACCAATACACACTTAGCAGTAAATGTCTATCTTCCCAGAAGACCATGTTAATCCACCACCTTTGTCACGCTAGACCGAAGAACCTGGACCATCTGGATTTTCCCTTGAACAACAAGTGGGTATGATGCTGTCCTGCTACTCTCTTGAGTCAGCCGGAAGTGGCAAGTACTCTGGTACCTCTGGTAGAACACATGTCCTCCAGAGAGTGGGACAGGAATCCCATGGCGATCTGGGAGTCTGCCGTGTCAGTGAGGTCACTGGGTGGCCGCGTTCTGAGTGTGCCGAGTCACCCCATCCACTGCAGAGGGCCCGATACTGCGTCTTGCATTTCCTGTCTCTAAGCAAGTCCATGGTAGGTTTGGTAGGTTCTAGAGGCTATAACATCAGAATACTTCTCTGATCCAGAGGGTCATGGAGGTGGCTCTGAGGGCACCCAGATGAGGAAGCGCTCTCAGCCTGTCTGTGCTGAAGAATAGGCAGCTTGGACCCTGTGATCTCTCAGACCTTGTGGAAGCAGAGGTTTCTGTGGGGGAGAGCCCAAGTGGAATTCATGGCAAGGCCCAACTGAAATTGGCATTTCTTACAATTGGCATTTGTAGCAGAGACTTTTATGTCAATAGAAAAGTGGCTCCAGATCTGCTAGTGGGCACCATTAGAGAGAGCCTGACCGTGGGACATCAGAGGAGGGGTAGACATAAGTGTCCATCATGAGACGTGTTCTCCGGCACCACCGCATCACAGGCTTGGGCGACCAAGCCATGACCCACGGAGACAGAAGTGGTTCCAAAGCTGGGCATCACAGGGTGGTACAGATTTCCATGCCATCCAGACATACACAGTGCCATGCCTGCGGCCACACAAGGTCCCTTAGGATCAACCGATGAAAAGGAAGATAGGTGAGCTTGGCTCATAACCAAGTAATTTGTATGGTTCCCAACTGCTATACTGTATCCAGACAGAGATGGTGGCCCTGAAAGGCAGCACTGAGGAACATCCTTCCCGCGGCAGAGCTTTGGGAATGCACCGAGCAGCCACTTTGTGAGGAAAGAGAAGTACCGACCAGGGATGAGGATGTGGGAGGATGTGTGAGCTGCAGGGATGACTTAGTTAGGAGACTGGCAATCTGGGAGGAGAACGGCTCGGGACAAGGGTGTGGCCGATGTGCAGGAGTGGACAGGAGGTGAAGATCACTCGATGGGCTAAGCCACTGTCAGTGGCAACCGACCTGCACGGAGACCAAGGCTGAGCCCCGCTTGGGGCCAGGCCTGGTTGGACACAGGCTGTCCGGTGGAATGATGACATATATATCTGGGCTGGTTTCACCCTGGAGAGCGCGGTATGTCCCTCCCCTGCCATCCCATCTGACCTGTCTCCCTCAGCCCCGTAGACAGTGCCCTAGGGATCCCCTAGTCTTGCCTCTGGGAAGTTGCCCAGATACAGAAGTCCCCAGGTATCCAAAGCGTGGTATGGTCATCTGTGTGTTCCATCTTAACTGCTGGTTTCTTAATTCACTTTCAGCCTTTCAGTGAAAATGCCATTTTCATTTGACATTTCTTTGACATCCCCCTCACGTTTAATGAATTCCCCCTTTTAACAAAGAGCAGGCTGCAGGTTCATAAGAAATTCATGAGCTCGGGTTTCTTTTATTTATTTTTATGGTTAACTTCTATTTATAACAAGGAATGCTGGTTTTCCATTTTACACTTGAGATATAAACGCTCTGTTTAAAATAAGTTTAAGTAAAACAGGGTGAGTTGGTTTAAAGAAAAAAATACTAAATAAATGATAGTTGTGGCAGCCGCTGCATAGTTCGATAGCTGAAGGATGCAAAAGTGGGAAATACCTCCCCGGTGACTCCTCCTGCCCGGAGGCCCCTCTGGCCAGCCTCCATGGGAGCCGTGCGAGGGCCCAGGCCCTGGGAAGGTCCCGGGCTGTATTCCACAGTGCTGGCTTCCGCAGAACTGCCCCACTGCATGGATTCTCTGCCTGTGTCGGCCCCTGCAGCTGGCCAGTGAGGCCCGAGTGTCAAGCTTTTCTTTCTCCTCCTGCTGCAGCTTCAGCACTCGGCGGAGGCGGAGGCCCATGTGGGTCTTCCCTGGGCGTGCTGCCTGTGCAGCCCCGCTCTCACGGTGGACGTGGGCCTGTCAGTGACTCCAGGCCTCGAGTGATTAGCGTAGGCTGTATGGCCCAGGCTGCCAGATGTTGCTTATGTAACCAAGACCTCAAATCAGTTGATTCTGAGCTTATCAAAAGGGAAATGATGCTGGGTGGGCCTGAGGATGGCAGTGACAGTCCCTAGAGAAGAGTGAGGCCCTCCAAGAAGATGGGTTCTGACCGCCATGTTGTGGGAGCGCGAGGACAGCGTGGTGAGGAACCATAGGGCCTGAACGCTAGGGAGCCCAACGGGCAGCAGAAGGGCAGCAGGGATAGCAGCTCTACGACCTCAAGGAGCTTGGAAGAGGGGGACCCTGAGATCTGGGGTCGCCCCACCGCCCCTGGATGGAAGCCCCTCAGCCATGCCGAGCTCTGGCCTGGCAGGGGTGGGACAGCGCGCATGTGGTATTTAAAGCCTGTAGATGTGTGGAACGCACTGAGAGAAAGCCAGCCAGCAGCCTGCCAGGTACCAGCGGAGTGAGCTCCCTCCCGGCTTGATCAGGATGTGCCTTCCAGCAGGTTGCTGGGGAGGCTGGGTGAGGGACGGTGTGACATCTGGTGGCCTCCAGACTTCCCCATCCCTGCACTGTGCAGATGAGGAGGTGCTGAGTACTGCCCTACCCCATGAGGACGCGCCTCTCCAGGGCCCTGAGCCTGACCTTACCGCACTGGCACACGCCCTGCCCCAGCTCCCCGTGTGACTCAGCTTCCTGTACTAATAACAGATACCTGAGGTAGCCAACTGGCAAAAAGGTTCGCTCTGGCTCACAGTTTGGGGTGTCTCCTTCCACTGCCAGGTGGCCCTATTGTTTTCAGGGCTTGACAGGACATGGTGGAAGGGCTTGCCTCAGAAAGTAAAAAACAGAGAAGGCACAAGAGGCTGAGGGCTGCTTTTCCTTTTGAGGGCACAGACACCTCTGACCAGGCCTCACCCTTCAGGGCCCTGCCACATCCCAGTAGGGCCACCCTAGGACTGAGCCTTTCACACATGGGCCTTAGGGACATTTAAAATCAAAACCACGGCCACCTCAGTCTTTCTGACCACAGCTGCCCATCCACTCCTCAGCTCAGCAGTCACCTCCCTGCAGGTCCTTCCCCTGAGCTGCAGGTGCCCCCTGCCTGCCACTTCACTCCTACCTTCTGCATGGCTTGGATCTAAATGTCCCCAGGGGCTTTGGGAGATGATAGGGTCGCTGCTGATGAATGCACGGATCAGTTCATAGACGAATGGTCATTAGGAGGTGAGGCCCAGTGGAAGACAGTGAGTCCTGGGGACGCGGCTTTGGGATCTGTATCTTGTCGCCAGTCCTTTCCTTGTCTCCAGTCCTTTCCTTGTCTCCACCTCCTGGCTCCTGGGTGAGCAACTTTCCTCTGCCACGCCCCTCTGCCGTGATGCTTCAGGCCTAAAAGTGGAGGAGGCAGCTGACCATGGACTGAGGACTCAGAAACCTTGAGCCACAGCAAACCTTTCCACCTTCAAGCTCTTTATCTCAAGAGTTTGTCATAGTTACAGAAAGCAGACACACACTCTGGGTCTAGGGTAGCACACCAGTTCTCCCTCCCGAGGCAGTCCTTCATCCCTGACCTCACGTGGGTGTTCTCGGTAACTGCTGTGCCCTGTCCTTCCTCACCTTCACCCTTTACTACATATCCCACATCCAGCTGCCAGAGCTGGACCTCTGCAGACCACCTGCCAGCCCTGGGCCTGGTTTCCCCGGCTCTGGGTCACACACATGATAACCACAGAAGGCTCAACCCTTAGTGTATTTCTGTTGTAAAGGAAGAAGAGAAGGAGAAAATGGAAGAGGAAGGGTAGGATGTGGACAGGAAGCGGGGAGGGAAGGTGTGTTAGTTACTTATAGCTGTGTAACAAATACCCCCCCCAACATATAGCAGTTGAAAACAATACAGACAGCTCCTGACTTATGATTGTCTGATTTAATATTTCGTGACTTCATGATGGCATGAGAGTGAGACATATCCAGTAGAAGAAGTGCTTCCAGTTTTGAATCTTATCCTTATTCAGGACTGGCCATCGAGACACAACTCAAAACTGTCAGTGTTGGGTACCAGCAGCCAGCCTTGGCTCCCAGTCAACCCTGTGCTCACAAAGGAGCAGCGACCCTGGCAGTGTCTGTGGGTGAGCCAGGGCCAGTGTCTGTGTGCTGTCCTTAGGGCCTTCTCTGGGGGTGGGTACTTGCTGCACATGGTGCCCAGGCAAATGTGGAGGTCTGTGCCCACCCCCTCTCTCAGGCCCTGGTCCATCACTGTGCTGTGCCCAAGAGCTCAGGCTCTTTCTCGAGACTGCAGCTGAGCTGATGGATGGGCAGTCACCCTGAGGGTACCCAGTTCAGGGCCTGCTTCTAAGACCACGTGGAGTCCTCGAGCTGACTCAGTCCTTTGAGCCATGGTCCCCTGATAGGCTTGGGGCCCAGGGCTCTGTCCCATCCATTCTCTGGTCCTGGATCGGCCCCCAGATCTAGCCTGGATCGAGGCTGGAATCCCTCCTGCTCCTGCGCCCTGGACCCAGCACCACTCCCTCCGTGCAGCCCTGGTGTGCTGACCGGCTCCCTGGGGGCCTCTCCCTCCAGCACATCCCTTACCAGCTGCCAGCCTGGTAAACTTGCTGTCCTACCTACCTTTCCCACCTACTGTCCTGCCCAAAGCTGCGTTCCTATCAAGGCCTTTGCCCTGCCTGGCAACGCGTTCCCCACCCTGTCTCGGCACCCTCAGTCTCCTCCTCAAAGATGGTGGGTCTTCCAGGTGTCAGGGTTGATTCAGCTCTTTCCTGTTTACTAGAAATCATTTGCCCTTCACTCTTGGTGCACTGTCTGTGTGCGACCTTCACAAGTCAGCCCTGTCTGACCCTGCCCTCCTCTGTACCCCTTGCTGAGGTTGCTCTTCCAGCTCCCCCCTTCAATTCCAGGGTCAAGTTTGCCTCACCCAGAAGCCCTCCCCAAGCCTCCAAAGCCACTTCTTTCTCCCTAGGAAAGTGACTTGCTCAGCAGGCCTGTGGCTGCTTCTGCTCAGGGAGACAGTGGCTGATGAGAGTCTGTCTTGTGCGTGGTTCCAAGGAGGACAAGGATCAGTTCCAGAGCCACAGAGGGCAAAAGGGGGGACCTGAGGGGCTAGGACGATGCTTCCTGCTGGCTCACAGCTCCTCTGTTCCCTGCTGAGCTCCCCTCTGAGCTCTGATCCTCAGACTGGAGGTGACAGGCCAGAAGGGCTCAGCTCCGGAGTGTGGCAGTTTCCTGTTTCTGGGAGGAAGTGTGGGTTCTCAGGGCCCTGAGCGTGAGGGGTTAACTCCCTAAGAGGTGGCAGGCTGGAGGGAGGTGCCTCTGGGAAAACTCCAAGTTGGGGCCTCAACCACGTAGCCCTCCCCTGCCTTCTCTTCAACATGACAAAATGAAAATAGACCTAATGGGGGCCAACTTATCCTTAATATCTGGCTCCACAGAAAGTGAGGAAGACGCATAGTCACCCTTTTGTACCCATAATTTCTGCAACCATAACTCAACAAGTTGACCACAAATATTCAGAAATAAACTGCATCCATACATATAAAGGTTTTTAAATTGCTCTTCCCAAACAGTGCAGTGTACCAACTATTTCCACAGAATTTACGTTATACTGGTAACTCACAGTACTCCTGGAATGACATAAAATATGCAGGAGGATAAGCATGGGTTCTATGCAAATGTGAGGCCATTTTATATAAGGGCTTTGAGCACTTGCAGGTTTTGGTACCATCAAGGGGTTCAGGACCCTGTTCCTATGGAGTATGGAAAAGAGATGGTGTGAGTGACACTATCAGCAGTCAGTGGTGATCTTGCCTCAGGAGCAGCAAATATCTTTTCCTGAATGGCCACAGACAAGTGTTAAGAGGACCCGTAGGTCATGTGGCCACAGTTTTGCCTGTGACTGAAATCACAGACAATATATTGTTGCGTGTGAGTGTGGGTGTATGTGTTGGGGGGTGGGTGGGTGGGTGTACACACTGCTGTCCCCCTGGAGCATGTGGCCAAGGGAATTATAAACTGTCAGCAACAGTAAGGAATTAAAGAGGCAGCATTTAAAATAAAGGAAAATGGTTTATTTGGAAAAGAGGAGAAAAATAGAAGACAGCTGAGCTAGAAGAGTGTGGGGCCTCAGAAAGTCCAACACCCTTGTCCCTCTTCCTGTTATTCAGCGCTGGTTATTCTTCCCAACCCACATGGGCACCTGGAAGTTGTCGCAATCTGATTTGCTCTCTGGTTGTCTTCACCTCTAACCTCTGCAGCTCTGTCTACACTTTTTGTGCTCACTGGATTCCTTCCTGCCCTTCTGTGATACATAAATATGTGTGTCGTAAGGTGGGCAAGTATTGCAGAAAGGTATCTCAGGGTTAATGATTAAGCAAAGGGGGTGTGTGTATCTGGTGTAGCAATCAGTGATATCAAAGTGAGAACATGCATACATATATATAATTGTGTGTGTCGTTTTCACATCAAACCCGAGTCCCTCACTGGCTGTCCCTTCTCTCCTTGCATTTTATCAGAGGTGGGTGGGGCTGCTTACCCTGCTTTCTTATGTTCCGGGCTTCCTTTGTGCTTTGTTAACTCTTCTGATAAATTCTTCTGATAATTGCATTATCTGGCATTTTCGAGTCTGGTTTCTCTCTCTCCCTTTGTCTTTCTAGTTCCTCTCACCATGGAGTCTAATTATAGAAGCAAAAGCTGTTTTTAGTTTGCTTCCCTATTAATTTTTAATAAAGCTTACATGAGGTTTTTAATCTCATCCTGTCCTTACCTGGAAGCTGCCTTTCCCTGCAGTATAAGTGATTGTGGGTAACTGTGTGTCAATAAAACTTTATTCACAAAAACAGATGGGCCACATTTAGCTTCTGAGCAGTAGTTTGCAGATTCCTGATATTCAAGTTTTCTTTCTGCCTCAGGAATCAACGTCATTTTTTCCCCTTGACAAAAGGGTGGGGGTGGCAGTGGGTCCTGGCAGTGGGTCTGTCCTTCACAACCAGTGAGGAGCGGCCTGGGTCTCACCAGCCTGGGTTAAGAGTGCAATGGAGGCCTGACAGGTCCGTGGAGAGTTCTACGAGGAGTCAGCATTAGGTGGTGGAGGAATATGCTGTTCAGTGGGCTGTTAGGAGCATGCCAACTAACCGATGTCAGTACAGTCCACGTTCCAGCCATGCCCCAGAGCCCGTGAGACCAGTCTTGATCATTCTGTGGGGTGATACAAAAATCAAGCAGTGATTTTCTCCTAAAATATCCCCTCCCCTTTTGCTTCCTACCTAGGAGCTCCTCTGCCTGCCCATTCCCATCTGCACAGATGCCCGTGGGCCGGGGCGTGTGTCTCCCCATTGGTGTTGACATGCTTCAGTCCACAGGGACTCAGTACTGGCCTCCTGGGACCCAATTGGTTTCCTGTTGACATTTCCCTTGTCCCAGGCTGTTCTCCAAGCCCCACATCCTGCCTCAAACAGCTGGGTCTGGGCGCCCTTGGCAGGCACCTGTAGGGTTGGTCCTGCCATTGCTAAGGCTGTGCCAGGGTCCCTTGTCCTTGGTGGATGCCATAACCCCTCCGGGGATCCAGCAGCAGCTCAGTGAGTCCTCAAGTTGCCCCCATCCTGGCTGCCAGAGTCTAACACATCTGGGGCAGGCAGGGCCTGCTGTCTCCTTTCCTCTTCTGTAAAATGCAGACTTGATAAGGACCTTATCTGCCAGGCTGGCTGAGAAGACAACTGAGATAACACCTGCTACTCTTTGCTCACTGGAGGCCACGTGACTGACTATCTCAGTAATCTGGGGCTTTCCAAGTGATAGCACTGGGCATTGGAATCTCAAAAAATAACCTCTTCCTTCCTTTCTGCCTGCCTGCCTTCTTCCTTCCCCCACCTGGTCTCTCGGAGCTGGGCATGGACCCAGGGCCTCATACACACACTCGGTGGCCAGCATGCCATAGCTGAGCTCCGCCTGGGCCTGTGCAGTCAAATATCTCCACCCCCTTCTGTGTACACGGCACCCAGGGGTATCTGGCTCTCCCCGCCAGTGCCTTCTGTGAGTAGGGACCCCAAAAGGGCAGGAGCCCGCAGTACTGCGTTATCTGCCCCAGGCCCAGGTCAAAACCCAAAGCCGAGCTAATGACTCACAGGCATTTTGTGCTGTGCCGAAAAAAAGAACATACTGACTTATTTATTACAGATGTACTTGAAAGTCACTGAAGAATTTACGGAAAGCAGAGATGACAGGAATTCCTTACTTTTGTGGCTCTCAGTCTGATCATTCGGGTGAACACCCCTCTTGTCCTTGAATGTCTTGTGCTCACAGAGCTGATTTTCCTTCCGTCACTGCCTGCTACATGTGCGTGTTTCCTTCATGGACTGCAGGGTAAGTGTGAGGAAGTTCTCTCACGAGTAGGCACCCTGGAGGGGGCAGTGGGGCTAGAAGGAAGCAGCATAGGGGAAGGGTGACCCAGGCCAGGGCTTCGGGTACATACGGAGGGATTGGCCATGAGCTCCACACCACCTATGGGTCTCCAGGGACGAAAGTGGATAAGGAGACCCCTGGCTTTGCCAGTCGTTGAGCAGTCAGAGCTACCAGAATCACTGGGAGGAAGGAAGAGGCATGCTGCGCACGGGCTGCTGAAACAGACACGGCTTTAAGGTCTAGGCTGAGGACAGGATCCAGCTTCCACATGAAGCAAGCCTGGGGTCTGGCCCTGTCTCCCTGCCTTTGCTGCAGGGGCCCAGTGATCTGGAGGCTGGGACTCAAGGGATCCCGGCCTGGGGTCTCCCCAGCTGGGATCTGGCCTGCCTTAGACCTGGGCAGGCTCTCTGAAGCCTGCTCTATGGAGAGGAGCAGGCAGGGGGTGGCCGTCCTCGTTAGGCAGTGAGGGTGGGGGACCAGCCCGGTTCTGGCTGCTGCCTGACCTCGGAGGGCTTTCAGCTCTCGGGGACAGCGTGTTCAGGCAGCACGGGCCTCAAAGAACGTTTGAGGCTTGAACACCACTCCCGGCTTGCCCCTGGGAGCCAGCCCTCCTCTCCTCAGCATGCCAAGGCAGCTGTGGTCTTCTTCAGACTGTCCACCCACGTCCTCACCAGGTCCTCATGACGCCTGGCAGCCAGACATCCTGGGCCCTGCACAGCTGAGTGCCTTTGTTTCCCAGACCTTTGTGTCTCGAGGGACTCAGCAGCTGTGTGGAGCTCTCGGTAGGGGTGTCTGGCTGGCTGTGGCAGGCAGCTGGCACACTCGGTTAGGATTTATGGTGCAGTGGGCGGGTATGCATCAGGAGAGGTGCATGGTGGCTGTAGAGCCTGAGCTCCTGACTGGGCCTGCGTGAGAGCAGAGGTCCAGCGGCAGCCTCAAGGACATGCTTCAAGACCAGACACAGAACAGGCCACCAGGCCTTGTCTGTACTGAGATACAGTTGCCATTTGTTCTCCTAAGGGCTGGGCCAAGCTGAGCCAGGACTGGAGGCAGTGGGACAGGGAAGGCCCCGGCCTTGGAGACTCCGGGGGCTTCCTTTCCTGCAAGCACAGTAGCTCTGGGTTCTTGGAGTCAGCAGAAAGCCCGGGTACCTTGGCAGGTCCTGGAAACAGAGGAGCTTGGATGTGCTAGAAATCGCAGGGAGCTCTGTAAGGATGGCTGGGCTGTCGGGAGACCAGGGCAAGAGGAGGTGGGAGGTGAAGGGAAGGGCCCCAAGGAGCTGAAACTCAGCCTCGTGAGAGCCTGGTGTTGAGCAGCTGCATGAGGGGCTGCTGTCAAAGGAGGCACTCAGGGGGAGCCGAGGGAAGGGGGGCAAGAGCAGACCAAGGAGCTGGGGTGTGTGGTACGGGGAGGAGGCTGGAGAGAGAGAATGGACACATATGGGGGAGCGACAAGCCAGTTCGGGGAGGACTGTGCAGCCTGGATCCCTGGTGACGATTTAGGTTGTTCCCAATACCGTAAGGGTTGAGAAGGGCACGGTACAACTTACTACTGCCCTGGAGTGCTTCTCTAGGGCCTGGGCCCCACGCCGGTGAGCTCAGCACAAGGAAGCACATCTGAGCAGGGTATGTGGGTAATCCATGGAGCACTGTCACTGAGGTGGAAATATCTGTGCTCAGAATCCGGAGCAAAGTCCAGAGGTACCCGAGTGAAAGATATTCAATGTGTTTATTGGATCTGCTCTGCAAAACTTCTTTCCTATTCTTGTTTTGTTTCCTAACACAGACTTTTCTAGCTTCTTGTCCAGGGAAATCTCATGTGAAAAGAAACACAAATTGAGCAAGTTCTGGTCTTCTAGATGCATCTTTTGATTGCATAAATCTTCTGCAATGCTCTTCTCTGAGTCAGGAAAGGCCCCCAAGGTCACTTCCATCAGACTCATCCCGCCAGGCCTGGACCCCTCCATGTTGTCCCGCCTGTGAACCTTGTGAGGAGTAAGAGGCCCTCTCTGGGCCCCTTAAAGCCCCAGTTTGATAAATTTCTTCTTGAGCTTCTGTCTCAAAGCACAGATAACTGGTGTAACTCACCTGACTCCCAGATGTCCTGCTGAGAAGTTCCATGTGTAATCATTTTCCTTGCCTTTCTATTTTTTTTTTTTTAATTTCTATTAGTACACATTCGCCATACAGAGTGCTCATATTCCTCACAGGGAATTTGTACCTGTACACAATACATCTCAGTTCTTCTTTTTTCCCATTCCTCTCCCCACCCCTCCCCTCAGCCGCACGGCAGCTCTCCCTCAGATGTGCAGGGGTCGTTGGCTATTCAGTGGGATAGAAGTGCTGGTCAGCAGGAAGTTCAGAGTGAAACAAAAGAAAACTGAGACTACAGGAACTCACAAGAAAGTCGGTAGTGATGCTGGATTTACGTCACCCGAAAAATGCAGAAAGTCAGATACAATTCTTAGTAAGTGACTGAGGAATTACACCAATATTGGGTTTCTGAAGAGAAGCTGAACCAAGAGATTAGATAGATAGATGGGCAGACAGATGGTAACAGACAGATGACGGATAGGTATGGAGCTTAACTGTAGGAACTGGCTCGAGTGCTCGTGAAGACTGAGAAGTCCCACAATTTCCAGGCAGGCTGGACACCCAGGAAGGCCAGCGGGTCACAGGTGATGAGGTGCTGGTGATGTGAGTCCCAGTCCGAACTCACACCACGGTGGACCAGGACGACCCACACCTGAGGGGAGAGAGGCGGGCGGCCCAGCTCAAGAGGGGGGAGGGAGTGGCCCCTCCTCAGCCCTCAGGTCTGCTTGGGACCACGGAGGGTGGACCAGCCCGGCTCACAGCCAGGCGCCTTTGCTTCATCAGCGTGCTGATCCCCACGTGGGGATCAGCAGAGACTCCTCCCAAACGCACCAGGACCAGGGTTTGAACAGGGACCTGGGGACCCCTCAGCCAAGTCTGGAAAGCACGGACAGTTAACCACTGCACTCTGCTTAGCGACAACCCACTTAGCGCTACTAAAAGGTCATAAAATAAAAAGCAATCCATACATAGAAAGAGTTAATATCAAATTAATATTGGTCTTCCTCTGTGAGTCCAGTGAATTTCCATTTAAATTTCTAGATGGGGTTGGAAGGGGCACTTCTAGGGTTTAAACCCACGGCCTTTGCACTGAGGTAAATCTCCAGACCTTTTTCTATGTCCTATTTTTGACATAGGGTCTCACTAGGTTATTTAAACTCGGCTCTGAGTAGTGATTTCTCTGCTTCATTCTTTGAAGGTGCTGGGGTTGTAGATGTGAGCCCCCTACCAAGCTTAGAAGGATTATTTTCTAATAAATTCATCAAAATGTTTATTCAATTATACTGAAGGGTAAAAGTGTAAAAATAACACTTATAAACAGAAGAGCAGCTCTAAAAAAAGTAGAGTAATATAGGTGATTTTACAATGTAATGACTATACTCCATAATTGGAGTATAATCCAATAATTATTCCATAATTCATATTATAATTTGAAAATCACTAGAATAGATTTTAAGTGTTCCCATCACAGAAAGTATATGAAACAATTTTTATGTTAATTAACTCTGTTTGGGTGTTCCACAATGTATATTTAATTAAAAATAACACCACAAATACATATAATTTTTATTTGTCTGTTAAAAATAAAATTTAGGGCTGGCGATTTAGCTCAGTAGTTCCAGCACCTATCTCGCAAGGATAAGGTCCCAATCCCACAAAACCATATACAGTGATGTCGGGTGTGGTGACTCACACCCACCAGCAATCAGTACCACATACCACAGTGTGAGGGATGGTGGCTCAGGTCTGTAATCCCAGCACTTGGGAGGCAGAAGCAAGAGGATTTCTGTGAGTTCAAGGCTGGCCTGGGCTACATAGTGAGTTCAGGGTCAGCCTGACTTACAAAGTGAGACCCTGTCTCACAATAAATAAATAAAATTTAAAGGTACTAGAATGAATAGGGAAGTATAGCAAGACTGTGAATGCCAGCTCAGTTTTAAAAAATTCAGTTGTATTTCTATGTACTCACAAAAAATCAGAGAATGAATGGATTAACAGTACCACTCACAAGAACATCAAAAAGCAGACAGCACCTGGGGACAAATCTGTAAAGAAGGAAAAGTTTAGGAGTGGAAAACTAAAATCTCAAGAAAAAGAGAGATATACTATGTTAATGGATGAGTAAATTCAATATTAAAATATCAGTTTTCCCAAATTGATACATAGATTAAATGCAACGAGTATCAAAACCTAATAGGATTTCACTTTGGAAAAAATGACAACTAATTCTAAAATTGAAACAGGGATACACAGGATCTAGAAAAATACCAATAACTCCAAAAGAGAAGAATATGTTTGAGGAATTGAGACAGACCGGCTTTGAAACTTACAGAGCTGTGGTTGTGAAAACTGTGTGGTATTTGTGCAAAGACAGAAAAAGAGACTAACAGAACAGAAAGCCCAGAAGTGGATGTACACATACGTAGAAGACTGATTTTGGTAACGCATAAAAGCAACTCAGTAGAGAAAGGTTTGTCCTTTGAGAAAAGGGTGAACAACTGTACATGTAACTGCACAAAAGAAACTAACAGCTTCTCCCAGCTACAAAGATAAATGTGAAAGCAGTTGTTGACTTAAAGGAAAAACGTATAAAAAGTATAAAATTATTATAAATTATTTTCTAGGAGAATAACTGGAGAATGTGTGAAAATATTTTGTAATTTTTTAATCTAAAAATTTGTGTTTTGAAAATGCAAAAAAAAAAGAAAAATCCCTCTTACAAGTCAACAATAAGGAAACGCTCAACCAAGTTAAAATTTAGCAAAAGATTTGAGCAGATGCTGTATCAGAGAAGATATGTGAATGGGTAGTAAGCATGCTGAAAATGCTCAACATAATAGTCACTCAAGAAATGCAAATAAAGCCATGTGAGATAGCGCTACACATCTGCCACAATGGCTAGCACCGAAGATTTCAGCAGCTGGCAGACAGTGGCACATGTTGGTGAGGGTGAGAAGCAGTAAGTCTCGCTCATTACTGGTTCGCTTTGCAGAACAAGCCTGCAGTTACTTGTAAACCTAAACATACCTTTGCCATATCCACCTGCAGTCTTGCTCCCAGGTGTCTACCCCAAGGGGACTGAACACTTCCTTCACACAAAAGCCTATGAACATTAACAGCAACTTTATTCCTAACCAATAGGAAAGGTCCTTTGACAGGATTAATGCATTGTGGTACAGCCATTCAGTGGAGTATAATTCAGAAATTAAAAAGAACAAATCACTGACTTGCATAACAATATGGATGAGTAACTGAAATTAGAGTTTAAATAACAAAACTTATCCAAAAGATTCCAGTTATGTGAATTCTAAACAGATAAAATAAGAGATGGTAAAAATCAGTACAGTAGTTGTTAGGGGGTGGGGGCGGGGTGGAGGCTGGACCTGCTAGGGGGGTTCACAGGTGAATTTTTAGCATGAGGGCTACTCTGTATGATAGTTTAGTGGAAAATATTATGGCACCCTCCCACACATACATGGCTTCGAATTCTGAGGTTTTAGTTGTCCATGGCAAAGGGAGGTCCAAAATATTAAATGAAAAGAATTATAAACAAGGAATTTCTGAGTTTTAAATTATGCACCATTCTGAGCAGCAAAATGAAATTGTTACCCCTCTTCATCCGTCTGAGACATAAGTCACCCTTGTGTCCAGTGTACCCTCACAGTGGGTGCTGCCCTCCTGTCAGCCACTTGCTAGCTGTCTGTCACCAAGTCATCTGCTGCAGCAAGTACATCTATTTCACTTAACATGTCATGATGCTGGCTTTTGGATTGCCAAAGAGAAGTCATATAGTGCTTTCTTTAAGTAAAACAGTGAAAATTTTCAACTTAAGAGAATATTGTATATTGAAGTTGTGAAATCTCTGTTAAGAACAAACTTATTCATGAAAGTATGAAGAATTAAAAAGTTCAGGTGAACTTTGCTGTTACAACTCAAACTGTAAAAGTTTCAGCTCTGGTACATGATTAGTGCCAGGAAAAGGACATCAACTCTGTGGGTGGAAGGCGTGGGCAGAAAAATGTGCTCTAATTAATGGCATCATGCTGGGTCTGTCGGTACGGGGTTTGGTACTACCCAAGGTTTCGGGCGGCCACTGGGGATCTTGGACTGCATCCCTGGAGATAAGGGGTGGGCCACCCTACACAGCCGTGGCTTTGTCAAAATTTGTATAATTGTATATCATGGAGTGCAACTGTTACTGAGTGAAGAAGATGAATAGAGTTGTTATGACTTAGAGCGAGGTTGCCCCTCAGGAGCCCCTTAGGTTCAGAGGTGGGGCTTTTGGGAAAAGATTGGATCCCAGGGATGCTCATCAGTGGACTGGTCTGTGGATGACGTCAGAGGTAAGTATGCTGTTAGGACGGACCTGGTTGGAAGAGGCGATTTGCTGGGGTGATGACCCGGAAGGACACGCCTCCCTTCCTGGACCCTCCCTCTGCCCTCTACTTTTTGGCTGCTGTACTTCGCGTTTCCTCCATGTTCTTGTGTCCTCCCATTTTTACCTCCGAGACAGATGATCGTGGTCTAAAACCATGAGCCAAAATAAACCTGTCTTCCTTTAATTTGTGGGTGTTGGGTGTTGTGTCCTAGTGACAAAATGTAGCAAAGACAAGAATGAAATCCTCGTGTATATCAAGCCATATATGCAAGTAGAAACTTGCGTGAACATAATAATGTATGTTTTCAAAAATGGCATTCAGTACACCCTGATAGCCATTTGCGGAGGGGCAGAATTGAAGCTGGAGTCAGTCAGAAGGAGAAGGAGCCTGCGACAGAAGAAGGGCTCCCGTGGGCGAGTGGGCAGGGTGTTCTGGACTAAGCAATGTCTTGTCTCTCTCAAGTTGAGGTGAAACTGTATACACAGTTAAAATCCGGACAGAGGCATCAAAAGCGAGTTGGAAACCCTGAGCATGCAGAATACCTGGGCTGAGGCTAGGGCTGGCCCACCAGGATCTTCCCATCTAGAGCCTAGGGCCTGATCACCCACTGGGACGGGGAGGTGGGGCTGCCAGGGAGAAGGTGTGACCCTGATCCCTAGGAGCACACGTCAGGCCCTTGCAGCCAGTCATCCCCCACCCAACACCAAACTTGAATCCTTGATCCATCTTCAGCTTGGCGAGGAAGGACAGCGTGGTGTTCCCGGGGCTCCAGGAGGAAACCCCTTTTGTTCTTCTGGGTGAGGAGCGTATGGGAGAGCTCAGTCTTCCTTGTTCAGAGTTTCTCAGAGCTGCAGTTTCCAGCCCACGTCTTGTGCCACCTTCCTAGTCCTGGAAGCACCTGTTCATGCAGCTCTTGCAGGTTTAACAGAGGTAAAGCACAGGATCGGTGCTGTCTCCCTCACTGGGAGCTCAGCTTTCCCCAAACTGTGGGACATCTCTAATCTGCTGACGGGTGCCGCCTCGTGCAAGTCATCTCTGCAGTGGCTCAAGGGACCTCAGGGTTCCTGTGGTCAGAAAATGGAACACGTGTGACAATTGCCTGACCTTGTCTTGGGAAGAGAGAGAAACCATCCTTTCTTCAATTGTCCACATGAGGAGAGTGACACTTGAGAACTGGGCTGGGGATTTAGCTCAAGTGCTACTGTGCCTACCTTGGAAGTGCAAAGGCCTGAGTTCAATCCTCAGTACCACCAAAAAGAGAGACAGAGAATTGAGCAGCAGAAAGGAAGTCCTGGCCTGGGTGACTCTCTGCCCCTGTTCAGGACACTGACCTTTTCAGCGGTGAGCACTCAGGACTAAGGACACACATGTCATGGCCGTAGTCATTCTATCTCTGTGTCCATCTGCCATGGGCTCTCAGAAGGGTGGACTTCACTCCCCTACAGCAACATAGGGACACTGGGTACCCCAGAGAATAGTTTGTTCCTTGGAGCTGAGTGGGGGCTGGGAAGGGAGAAGCTCTGGCCAGGCACTCACCCGGGAGCCAGCGTCCACAGCCAGCTTGCTGAGGAGGATGGCATCAGAGTCCCACTGACAGGGAAGCCTTGAGCCACATGGGGCACTCACAGCTCTCAGCCTGAAGCTACCTCATAAAACCTCACAATGATCACCAGTTTGCTTTTTGATTGGTTAGACTATGTTAAATTCGGACTACTATACACAGTGTTGAAGTGACCGTTTTTTTGTGCACTTTTAAAAACTTAGGATCATTTTTTCAGCCTCAGTGCAGAGTGGAATGGTTATATCAAGGAGTCCACATGCTTTGAGGTTCTCAACTCTCCCTGGGAAAGGCCTGCGTTAGGGTTCTACTTTCCTGTGTCCAGAGGGGGACAGACCCCTCCCCAGAGGCCCGCCTGCGGCAGGTGTGAGCACAGGGCCCGCAGCCTCCTTCCCTCCTCTCCTCTCCTCCACTCTGCTCTCACCTAGGGCTGCTGAGGCCCCTGCAGGGTGTTTCAGGCAGCAGGTGCCTGCCTAACCCTGGACCACCCCACCAGCAGTGGCACCCCTGGTCCTCCCGCTGAAGCCTGTTTGCCGGCCCACCAGTGTGGCCTGTGCTTCCCAGCGTGTCTACAGGAGCAGAGTATGGAGGAGGGCAGCTTCTGGTGTGCGGAGTCAGAGATCTCTGAGTCCGACTCACTTTTTCCTATTCCCTGGAGGCAATTGTGACTGAGCCCCACGAGAACCCCTCCCACCCTGTCCAAATGGGAGCCCATCCCGAGGCCGGGCACATCTGAGGCTGGCACAGCTGGTAGAAACAATGGCATCTGGGCAGAGGGGGAATGGGGTCCTCCCCAGCTCAGGTCTAGTGGGCACTGGATACTCCTCTGACCTGCGCCTTCCTCCGTCATTCCAGTGCTCGCCTTGTATGTTTGGCTTGATCTTGTCGGTGTATCTGGGTCTGACCTAGGGCTCACCTGGGAGCCCCTGTGCTGATGGGGACGAAGGACCAGGAATCTGAGGTGTCACCAGAGCCGGGGCTAGGCTTTGAGAGTCAACGCTCTGAGCGGCGGGTACAGCGGTCAGGAGAGGAGCACATTGGGAGCCATCTTCTGAGGCCTGTGGCGCACCCCTGTGGCTGGAGCGCCTACTCTAGTGACTTGGGGGACAGGCGAGAGTGGTCTTTTGGGGGTCCAGGCACTGTTAGGTAGCACTTGGAACTGAGCTCTCAAGCTTGAGGTGGACGTTTCTGCTCAAAAATGTCTCCACACCACAACACAAGAGGCAGCACGAAGCCCATGGCCTGACGGGAGGGCCGGCTACTGTGGAGAACACCGGGGCCAGTCCTTTCCCTTGACCTTCTGCAGGCACAGGAAAGGCACAAGAGATGCCCTCTTGCCTATGAGAAGCAATTTCTGGCCTAGGAAATTTATCCAGTGGTCCCTCTCCTCCTCACAGCAGCCTGCTCAGTGAGGCTGCGTCTTTCTTCTGTGCACAACATCCCAGGAGGAATTAAACATACTTGTCTCACTGTTTGTTTCCACGTGTCCTCAGTCCTTCTGCTACCCCTCCCTAGGATGAGTCTCTCTCTCTTCCCTGCGAGAAAGCCCCTTGTCTTCCTACCCACTGAAGGCTGTTGGCCACCATGGTCTGCAGATGCCCTGTACCTCTGGGCTGTACGTGTTTCGTGTAGACCCAGCTGGCAGTGGATAAACCCCAGGCCTGCAATATGAATGCCCGGACAGCTAAGCCAAGTCACTACCCTCCTCTCCAAGACAGGAGATGCAGTTTCATGGGGCTGAAGTATAACTCAGTGGTAAAATGCTTACCTGTTAAGCCCAAGGTTTTGGGTTTGATTCTCAATGCCACTGAACAATAAAGGACAATGTAAGAAACAATGATATGCACCTTGTTCTGATGGCCCTCCTTCTCACTTTGGAGGAAGTTTGCTCTATGGTGACTGCTGGTCTCTGACCGAGGGGCCTCTGCCATCCAGTTATAGTTTGTTAACATCAAGGTCCTGCTGTTGCCATTGGGCACGGTGGTGGTGCCAAGCTGGGAGATAGGGCTACCCGCAGGGCACTTGTAAGCATGTGCAAGGCTTGGGGGCAAGGTGGCTCAGTCTGTGCCCAGTGAGATGCACTTCTAAATGTGCAGCAGATACTAATCAGCTCAGCTCTCTGCTGGTTAAGTCTACAACCTACATGTCAGGAGGAGCGTTATAGAAATGCAAGCAGATAGACTTGGATAGAGTTGTCCTGTGTGAACGAGGCTCCCCGCGCTGAACTGCACGAGAAACTTCCCTGCCCTGTCTGCCTCCCCTCCCTGAGCTCTGTCTTTGCAAAGCCACCGGCCCTGCAGCTGGAGCTGATTAAAGCGTGTTGACAGTGAGGTTTTCTTTCCTACTGACCAAGGGGTTGGAAGCGAACATTTATGGAGTTTCTACTGGGTAACAAACTTGCCGTGTGTGCGCCGGGTTCTACCTCCTCCTCAGCTCGGCGCTGGGAGACCGTTCTCACCCTCCGTGTCATCTACGGGAAGGCGGAGGGTCACAGAAGGTTGGTTTGGTTGCCCTTGTTGACAAAGCTGCTAATGACAGAATTTGGATTGGAATGCAGAGCGCTTCGACTCAAAAGCCCGCACTTTGTCCATTGCTTCAGACTCGAGCCTCGTGCTGTCCAATAGAAACAGAAGTCCAGCCACAAGTCAGAGCCAGATATGTAATTTTATATTTTCTCATAGCCACATTAAACAGGGAAAATCCAGGTGACATTAATTTCATTGATGTGAGTTATTTAACTCAGTGGACTCAAAATATTAGCATTTCAACATGTAATCAATATAAAAATTATTAATTTTACATTCTTTTTCTTGTTGTCATTGGAAGACAGCGTGTAATTTATACATCCGTGTGGACTAGCCACAGCGCATGGACTCAGGACCCATCTGTGACAAAAATAGCCATTCTGATTTCTCTCTTCAATATTCTTTAAAGAGAACTGAAGTTTTCTTGTAATTTTGTATTGTAAAATATATTTTAAAGTATTATAACTTGTTAGATGTTAGGTATGCATTAAAATAGTGTAAATGCACATAACACTAGTTATATCCAAGTGACAAGATTAGAGGTCTTTGGGTACTTTCTAAGTTTAATTTTTATTAGTGTGCATTTTCAGTACATACTGAAAAATAGTCAATGACTTCTTAATAAGTAAGTGTGACTGAACTAGACTACTGGTCAGCTAGGGTTG